>CM057811.1:94581362-94793862 GCA_030067965.1 Latrodectus elegans | reverse complement strand
GTCAAGATGTATTAATAAATATGAAATCTCTAGTTTTTGTTCCTATAACATGAATAAATCTTCTAGTGATTGTTAAAAAAGGTTGCAATTTTTCTATTACCACCTGAAAAACAGGCATATTATATATTATCAACTATACCGTGATTTCTTTACGTCCACAGAAAGCTAAGTTTTAAATTCTTATTACACCAAGAAAGTAGGTACATAAATTTTGCAACGTGTTCACCATTAACAACGTATCAAAATGTGTATCATGGTACCATAAAACTTGATATACGGATCAATTATGTATGGATTTTTCAATAACGTGTATTTGCTCATTTAAATGTGATCTGTCGACGCAATATTAATTTGAAAATATAATCAATATCCTACTTTTTACATCAAACTTTCTAGATATATGCAGTGACTGGATGAGCTGAGAGGGGACATACTTTCATGGCGCATTTTTAAAAACATATATTGTATCTGATTTGGACATTAGTAATTCACTACCAATGATCAAAAACTATGTTTGACATTAAAAAAAAATTGCTTAACAAGAATTACCAAAGACACTCAAATTTCTTTACTTCCAGTGTCCTTTAAACTATTCACTTACTGAAAGCCGGTGTAAGACCTGAACGTTAAATGGAAATATGTATTTTTGTTTAATTATGTATTTAATTCATAACAAAACATTTATACATTCCATTACAATTTATAATTAAATTGTAATATAATATGTATTCACAGTATTTCATTAATTAAAATTTCGATTCATGTCATTTATGTACACACCTTATTATTTACAATGTCCTTTATTTATTGATAATTATATTTGTCATTTCCTTAATTTCTTCTAATTTGTCCATATGCAATAATATGAAGAATTTGATATTTTAACCTTAAGACAAAATTATTCCTTTTCACGTTATTTTGACAATAGTTGGAAATTTAGCACTCAGAATTTAATTTCTTTATAAGATAAATGTTCACAAAATATTTTATTTAAAAAAATATTATTGTGTATTTAAAAGTTTTTAATTTTGGAATAATATTAATACGTAAAGATTAAAATGGCTGAATTATAACCACGTTATCTAAATTTTTCTAGAAATTTTCATAAAATTATAGATTGATTATTTTAATAATAGTTACTATGCATGTATGAAAAAAATAAATTATTAATTTCCTTACTTTTCAATATAATAATAATTAATAAATATATATATATATATATATATATATATATATATATATATATATATATATATATATATATATATATATATATATATATATATATATATATATATATAAGTGTGTGTGCGTGTGAGAGATAATTATTATTCGTGAATAGAGAAAACAGCATGCAGTGCAAACTTCTATGGTAATTCTTGTTTGCCTTTATTTGTTTTCTAGGAAACTGAAATATATGCGTGTTTTTTTACGATTTCGCTATCTGAGAAACAAATAAGTCTGATCAAATATTAAAGCTGAGCCCTTAAAATCTTGACTGCTTTTCGCATAAAAAGAAATTTCTTCAAAGTTCTTAAGCTCAATCTGTTGTCATGAGAATTTTTTAAAAGTTAGATTTCCCACGTTCGGAAAGTAAAAGAAAAAAAAAGAAGTCGACTGTTCACAGAAACAATATTTGCGTGATTTTCGCTGCCTTGAATATTTTATTTGCTGAAAGATAAGAAAGGAAGAGAATATTGACCGGATCCGGAAGAGGAATGTAAATTACATTATCATGACAAGAGAAATTGTCTTTCGGATTAATGTAATATCTGCAGAGAAAAAAAGAATTTTACTTAAGTTCTCAATCTTTCCTCACTTGTGAAAAATTAGTTGAATTCAAATTTCCAATTTAATATTTCAATAATTTTACGTTTTATACAGATAACTATTAAATATTAAAATGGCATATTAATCAATGCTATAAAACAAATTTGCTAATAAATACTATATTCAGTTTTTTATAACATGCATACATTTAAATACAATACATATTCATGATACAGATAAAATTGGTAAAGCAACTTATTTTTAATATGCCTTTATTTTAAATATTAATATTTAATGCCTAAGAATCCAAAACATTTCTTAAAAAATTAAGAGTGATTATATATTATGTTCATGTAGAATGATTGAAGAAAGTATTAAGATTCGATCAGAAATAATTAACTATGATTATGACTGAACCAAGTATCAGTCAGAAATTTAACTTTACTGGAAATGGTTTTGATGTGAAATGTGACATCAAACGATGTATTGTTCTTTACAGACGATTCAATGGAATCTGAATATTTCCTTTAAAAAATGGAAAGTTTTACAGAGGAGAACGAATCAATCAGTAAATCTAGTCTCATAAAATTTTATATACACATCCGTGACCATAATATAAGGATAATACAAGTTCAGGCAAAAAAAGAGACAGAAGTAAAACAAATGTGACTTATTTGTGAAGTCTTTTTATTAAACAAAAGGTGAGGAGTAAAAATGTGTTATATGTTTAACATTATTAATAAAGATTGCAATTTTTACTCCCTCAAGTAAATTGCAAGACAGTTCTTATTTACAAAAAGGAATATAACATGATTGGTATGATGGTTACTACACAGTATGCTCCCTAGACGATGCAATACAGGTCACACGACGCATAGGTAATGTTGAGTATCAAACTATCGATTTAATCTTAAGGAATATTGCACCATTCATCAAGCAATATTATAGGAAGTTTCGGTAGACATTTCGGAAGGGTTTGACGGGCTGCAATGCGTCAGCCAAACATGTTTCACATATGATCTATTGGATTAATATCGGTGAGTATGCTGACCAGTCCATACGGGTGATATCCTCCAATTGAAGGCATTCTTCTGCAATGTCTGCACGGTGAAGACGGGAGTTGTCATTCATAAGCAGAAATGTTGCACCCCTGGAGACCCGAAACAAACTTACATGTTCCAGAATGACATCCTGATAGATGTGGCTAGTCATGGTTACATTCAGAACATGCAGATTAGTTCTGGAAACTAGAATAATTCCTTCCCATACGAGCAATCCTGCACCACCGCAGAAAGAACAATTTGTGTATGTCAGAAAAGGGGGTTTTTATATATAATGTATATATATTATATATATAATATATAATAATTTTATATATAATATATATATATATATATATATATATATATATATATATATATATATATATATATAATATATATATATATATATATATATATATATATATATATATATATATATATATATATATATATATATATATATATATATATATATATATATATAATATAATATAATATAAATAATAACATTTACTTCTTATTTCCTACAATAGTATTAGAGATAAGAGTATAAGATATTCACTATTTAAAATAATTTTATCACATTTATTCATATAAAAGCGTGTATTGAACTATTTTAAGGACATTCCTTTTCTTTTATTCTCTTTATTCCAAAATGATATAAATCAGTACAGCTGTTTCTAAAACTGTCTAGAATCTATTAAAGTTCACATTTTTTTTAAGAAATTAACTTTATTTCTAAAGAATTGAGAAATTTGTTCATAATAAATACACGAATTGCGTTACCTATGGAATAATATGGAGTAAATAGAGGTTTAATAACTTTTATATATTTATTTTTCTTATTTTAATATATATATATATATATATATATATATATATATATATATATATATATATATATATATATATATATATAAAGAGTTCATATTGTCCATATGGCAAAAAGCATGGATTTTTTGCAGCGACCAAATGGAATAGTCAAAACGGAGCTACACCTCACAACCATAACAAATCAATTGCTTTAATCAAATTTACGTCTTTGCGTTATACATGTTTGGAAATTTTATCACGTTTTTTAAAATGAAAAAATAGTAAATAAATAGAATAAAAAATCGATTAAAGTTAATATTTGTATGGCAATTTCTGACACTTTCTTTACTCTTGTATTTACTTATATTTTGTTTATTTTTAATTATATATTATGTTTTGTTGATAGAATTTAGTTTGTATTTATGTTGTAATGACTTGGCCACTTCAGAGAAATCATACATTTTGTCAAAGTGGTAAATTCCCAAAGAAGGCTACATTGATACTTTATTCCATTATTTTCCTTTTTTTTCTCTTAAGTTAGTTGCATTTTATTCGTACTTTTGATCGTCCCATTTTACTATTTCTTTTCTAACGTGTACTTAAAGCTAGAATATATATTGCGTACTTCTGTTTTTTACTGAGCAATTGCTAATACTTAAAAAGTAATAAAAGCATACTGTTGCATTTTTATAAGATATTTAACTTTCACTCACACACACATAAATGCAAAATTCATTCATGCAGCACTATTTTCATTAATTAAAACTAAAAATGATAATAATTAATAACATTCATTTAGAAACTTTTTTTATTGATTTCGAATGTCAAGCTGATTTTTTTCCATTAGATATGTGTTTTTAATTATTTCTGAAATTTATTTGATGTGAAATTTTCAAGTGGATGACGTTTCTTAAGTTTAAAAGCTTTAATTTTGATCCATAAATTTTAAAGTTGTTCAAGTATTTTTATTTTAAAGTTGTTTCAAGTATTTTAAAGTTGTTGCATATTTTATTTATTTAATTTGGTATTCCTTATAGAATATACAGCTAATAATTTATTACACGGAGATAAAGTCTTCATTCTAACATTAACATTACCTTATATGCCTAGCATTGCTTTTACAGACAGTAAGTTAAATGTAGAAATTTCATTGAATACGTTCAGTTTATCTTTTTAATTGGATATATGAATGCATTGTATAATTTTTGTATCATATACTTGCTGATGTTATAATATACAAAAAAGATCTTTCAAACATTATAGCTGCAAATTTTCCTTAAAATACCAATACTACTACGAAATGAATTGCTTTTACGGCGACTCTTTTCTATAATTATAAAATTGAACTAAAACTGTATAAGTAAAACTATATCACCTGATTGGTAAAATAATACATCTCTAATATGAAATACACATTGTAGGCTTTTGGTCCTTTTGTCACACTTTTCATTTGTTCACTCGAGTATTACTCTTCCAAATATAAAAATTTTGAAATAAGGAATCATTTAGGCTAACGTTGAATATTAAAACCTTCATATAAAAATTAAATAGAAGTAGAGGAGTTTGAAATGTGTTAGTTAATTTTACTCAACTAATCAAGAAAGTAGGGAATTTCAGAAAAAAAAAAACTATTTTACTAAAAAGTTTGAATTTTAATAAATTCGATTGATAGACATATTTATTTTATTCACAATACAGGGATGAAAAAGACTCGTCAAAGTCTACACTGGTGCAGGAAATGAATTACGAATCAGATACTTCATTGCATATTAATTGATTAACGATCGATTCCCAATCATCGAGATTATAGAGACGTTCTTAAAAAGTTGCAATAATTCAGATAACTCGCTTAAACGTATTAGATGTCTATTTAAACGATATAAATAATAAGCTAAACATTATAACATAAATTTTAAAAAAATGTTTACTTAGATTTTATACCTGCCAGATAAGCATATTTTCCTTCTGCTTTAAATTTTAATTATTTTCTTGAAATAATTCAATCTTTCAAATCAGTAACTATATCCATGTTAATAAACATTTTACTAAACTAATAATGATATTTTTAATTTAACTTACTTATCATATTTTACAAACTAAATTTAAAATCTTTTTACTGACTAATTAATGTTTTATGCCAAATATCAAAAGAAGTTAATGAATCAAAAACTAGCCAAAATGTTAAGTAAGAATGTGATCCTAAACATTTCCAAGCCTTTTTTTTAATAAATCTAATAAAAATTGAATTCTTACATTTGACTGAAGCATTTAACGTTTTCTTTTATAAAAATCTTAGTTTGCATGTCTTTTAATATTTAGTTATTCTCTAACCATTTTTCCCGTTATTTCTGATTTTAATTTATAACCTCAATAGAAATCATTATCATTTTCATTTATTGTTTTATATATTACTATTTATAATTTCTTTTCATATTTTTAAACAAATTTTAAAAGAATAATTATATCTACATTCAGTTATATCTCTAATTTCATTCCTAATCTATTATTTATTTAAATTTTTTCGAGCATTTAATATCTACATTATTTTTATTTTATAACATGAAACATGTTTTTTTAACCACATAACTCAGCAAATTAACTTTAATATCTTATTCATTTTACAATATCGATTAAGGAGGTTTCAATTACTTTACACATTTCTTCAATTAACTCTTACTAACTAACTTTTTATTATTTAATTATTTTTTTAAAACAGCAATTAACAATTATGTTGCTTCTTTTCAAAGAGAATTACATTCTCATTTCTTTTTGCTCCTTTTTAATCAAAAAAAAAAAAATTATAAATATATATATATATATATATATATATATATATATATATATATATATATATATATATATATATATATATATATATATATATATACAAAGAAACATTATATATATACACATATAATGCTCTCCTTTAAAATATTAAAGTACTACCATAAATAGTAAAAGTAAATCATCGTATTTTTTAATTTTTTCAAAATGTCTTACGATTTAAAATTTTCAAGTTCATTTCATTTCTCACATTTCATCTTTTATTTAGTCACTCTTTCTTTAAAAACATCTACTAGTGTAAATTTCATCAAAATGCTTTAGAAATTAAATAAAATATACAACGCATTGATCATTTTTTCTCTAATTACTCGTACGTCATTAAACTTTGATAATTCTTTTAATGCTTTCACATCATGCATCAAACCATTTTTAAAAAGTCACGTTAAAACTTTCTCCATCAGTTTATTTTTTCCTCCTTGCTTTCATATAAGAAATAATAAGGAGCTGTTGCTGCTGCGATACCAACTTATTCCAGGTTCCTTTCGTCTGTTGCCACTAATTTTCCGAGCTCTTTTATGAGTTCATTTTTTCTCGCCAAACTATCGCGCACGTCTAGCGAAATCATTAAAACTATTACAGCAATATTTTACTCCAGTTTCTGTAAGTGAGTCGAGTTCCTCCTTCTAAATGCTCGTTAAAGTATTCCGTGGCTATAAGCCCTTGCTTAAAAACCGAATTTCACTTAAAATATTTTCCTCAGCATCATACGAGAATAAATTAAATTATTTAAAGTGATTTTTTTGGTTGCGATTTGTTAACGAAATCACTTTATTCCGCTGCCTGTAGCTCTTACATTTAAAATTGAATATATTTCACAAAGTCAATTGGAAAAATTCAATTTTAACCGATCTGTAATGTCTTATATTTATTAAATAACTTTGTTCATCGTTTTTTGTTGGGAAAGAACATGAAATAAGTGATGTTTGAAAGAATGCTCTCTCTGAAAAATTTAACCTTAGAAAGAATTTATTGTTAATTTACTTTTCTTATAATTCATTATAAAATTATTTAATCTTTCTAAAGAATTTTGCGAATTTTGTTTTGGCTACGTGCATTTTTGAATATTTTTAATTATATGTGTCTTTATTTTTGGCCAGGTGTAAATTTCTTATAAATATAGCCTTTTCAATCCGAACAAATCATTTTATCTAACACTGGTTATCTTTCTCTGAGTAAACTTATAGCTATAAAGTAAAAAATGGTAAACTTTAGGAAATTTATTAAATAAATAACTATCAAGATTACATGAATATAATTGTAATTGACTAGTAAATAATTGTGAATATATGTGTTAAAATTAGTGCTCATACGTATTCTATTCATCTGATTGTAGATTTAAGAATTTTATTTAATACAAGAATTATGTAAACTAAGATTAAATAAAAGTGTCTCTTTAGTTCTATTATTTGTATGACTGAAATAGAATATATCATAAAATTTATTAAAAGAATTAAGGACAGGTGACATTCAAATTTTCTCAGTTAGAGATCAGTAGTTTTCTCAGAAAGAATCATAAGTATTTAAATTTTATATGGTTATTATTAATTACTTTCTATGTTCTTTTATGAAATCTTGGAAATGTGTACAATAAAGGATAATAATTATTGTTAGAGCATTCACGCACACAAAGAGCGAACTCTTATTCTTATTGTAAGAATAAGCCACTTAATATCGTTAACATTATCATAAAATAGGGTATTATTATAATTAAACATATTTATATTATTTTTTTGAAAGGTATAATTTATGAATAGCTTTGGTATTTTGTACATTTCTTTACCACATTTTAAATTTTTAGAAATGAGAATTGTTTAATTACAAAGAAATTAATAGAAATATATAGAAATTAGTTTTGAAACTTAATTACTTTTTATTTATCTGTAATTTGAGTTATAAAATTTTTCTAAAGAAATATCATTTAGTTCTATGTGTAAATTAAGCAATTCTTTCTTACTTAGTAATTTATTATAATTGTAAGAATATTATTGAAGCATTCATTAGTAATCAGAAAATGCCCCATTTAAAGATATCTTCAATAAATATATTAAATTTATCATTTTGAAAATAAAGTCACATGCATTTATTTTGTTTCCAATTTTATTAATTAGTTGAAAACAGTTGAATATATTGAAAATCTAAGACTAGTAAGGTAAACAAAAAATTGTTTTGAATAAATAAATTAAAAAATGATAGCAACAAAATGTGCACAATTTTTACTACAATATTAAGTTGTTAAAAATTTTATCATGAAACATAATAAGTAACCACAGTGAGTGGTCTGTTTACGATCACAATCAATTAAAAATGTTAAGTTTGATATATGAGTTTTTCTTTAACCTTTGATTTGCCATAGATATTTTTTGTGAAATCAATTAATTCATTCTGGATATCCTAAAAATTAAGTTTAAAAAAGGGTGTATAATTTTTTAGTAAAATATATTAAATAATGCTTGGATTATATTAATTAGTCACTCAAGTCCTCCAAGGAAGATGCTCAAAATGAAATCAGTTTCAATTTCAAATTAAATCAAAATCATAAATATAGTAATTAAGAGTAATTCACATTGTTATACTGTTCATTCAAATATTCATATTGTCATAATGTTTCACTATCTGTGAAGATGGTATAGAGTACCATTTATTGATTATATCTTCATCTCTTTTCTTTAATTTTTCTTACACTATTGGCCAATGAATATAGTCAGTAGTTAGTGCAGCCTCTGTTGTTGGATATTACCAATACCTGACGTCTCAGCATACCATCAAACAATATATGGATGTGAGGCTTCCTATAAAGTCAAAGTTCATCTAATTTAACAGAGGCTGATGGATTTCAAACAAGTTGTAGTGCATAGATAATATATTTTCGATTAGTGATAGAACAAGAGAACAAGCAGGCCTAAAAACCAATTAAATATTGGGGATAAAAAGATGTCAATTGAACTTTGTGTTCAAAATGTATTATCAAGTTTATATATGGCTGAGGGATACTACTAAATTTAAAGAAACACCACGGTCTCCAAAAACTAAGAGATACTGCTTATGCTGTTCATTGTATTCAAAGCACATATTTTTCATTGTAATACCAATCAATTAAAACTTTCTCCATTAATCCAATAACAGTGAGCAGCATTATACTAGTACAGGATGATGTCAGATGAACAAGCAATGTGGTACTGCATAACGCAAGAGATCAGCCAAACCTCTCACCACTGTACCTCCTGTCCTAAATTTGACAATCGTCGTGTTGTTGGCAGATATGAGATTTATCAGTAAAGACAATGTGTTTTCCCTATACATTTTCCATGTCCTCCGTTCATCGCATCATTAGAGTAGCAATCAACTGTGGTTTCTAGTTTAAGATAAATGAAGATAAGGACACCTATTGGCTATTTTATGTCGATTGATCTATGATTCAGGATACTGATGAGTGACCTATCACAGCTGTGTATGCATAATGTCCCTGTATCACTAGTTGTGTCATCAAATGCTTACAATCGGGCACGCCAATCTATCGTTCCCTTTTATAACCATCCATCACAGTGTACTACAATTGTTTGATTTCGTCAAGCAGAACTATCGATTTTCTAAAGAATTACATACAATCATAACGAGCTATTATTCTTCAGGATCAAACAAAGAAATTAGCTCGAAATACTCTCGATGTATTTTACGAGTCATAGCTAAATATTATAAACAAAAAATAAGAAACACGCACGAAAAAACAATTCCCGTACCCCATTTCGGCATTGTGCGTGTGTGTTCAGCATTAATATTGCTTTTGCGGATGGCTCTCTAGTTAACCTTGATGTTTGCATGCGCTGAAATGCCTACGATTTTCAGTACACGCAAACTTTTCTACATACCTCTTCAAAGCAAATACATGATATAAATTTCACATAATTTGCATAAAATGTAACACCGAAATGTTTTGCTACTAACTTGTCCAAGGTTTTATTCAGATCGCCCAGAAAAGAAAACATCAAGTTAACTGTAGGTGACTATCTCATAACCATATATATCATTCAATACGATAATTGTAATGTGGCATCATGTTCCATAAGCACTGTAAGTTATACCTGTTGTTGTTACTAATGACACTCTGACAAGGCAAGCTCGCTATGCGAATTTAAGTTAATAAGATGCATCTTTCGTTTAAACAGAGCACAACGAATGTGAAAGGAAGACTTTGCTCTAAATTACTCTGATAGATAATACTACCACGGGATCCAGTCCCTCAATTTTGGCATTCACCTAGAGGGAGAGGAAATTTTCTTCAAACTATTACACCCATGGTAACTGTTCAACAACCAAACACTTTACCTTTGATTCCACAGATTTAAAGAGCACATGTATTCGGTGCGTCCTTGGTGGCATTGACAATCAAATCCCGCCATTTCAGAAGGAAGGTTAATGTCCTACCCACTAAGCTACCCCATGGCCCAGTAAATTATACTTAAACATGTATGCAGTTTTTGCATATGTATAAGTGATATTTTTGCTTTCAAATGTTATAAATCAGTTTGGTGTTATACTGTGAATAACATATTATTAAAAAATAATGTATTATTAAAGAAATAATATGTTATTCAGAGTATAACATGTTAAAAATTATGTCTGTTTTTTCATTAAAAATTACTTTTGTCATTACCACATTATTTCTAGAGTTTTTATTAACCATGATACGTTATACTTTTAATGGCATTATTAAAAATAAAAAATATAAAAAATTTTCAAATAATAATATAACCTTATACAATAGAAGAAAAAAAAAACCTCGAAAAATATATGCAAAAAACCTAGTATGTGTATTTGTAACTTCATATTTCCCTTTTCTTTTGAAAAAAAAATTCATTTCACTGATCTGGAGTTTGGAAATTCTTGCCCTTAACCATCACAAATATCAGAGAAATTTTAAAGTAGAAGTGTCGCATTTCAGGGAACGGTATTATATCAGAAATCGTAAACTAAAACTTTTGCAGAGTCTGCAAATCAAAGATCATTCCAGAAATAAAACTACCGGTCACTTTTCCTAAAGAAATGTAACAAGCAGGTGAATCATTTCACCTGCTGTTTCAAATTTTCAGAAAAACAGCGAAGGTAAAGAGAGAAGCAGTTTATTTTTGAATGTTTACGTGTCATAAAATTTTATAAACTAGACTTGAGTATACCTATCTGTTATATTATAAATGTATTTAAATGGGAAGGAGACTATTGTTAGAACCAATTATTATAAATTAAATGAAGATATTTTGTTTACAAATAATATATATGTTTATTTTCACTAAATTTAAAGAAAAACATATAATGAGAAGTAAATAACGAAATTGTTCTAATTAATATAGCTTATGATTTTTAATACAAATAATGATATTTTTGAAAACTACATTTAATGAATTTCTGTTTGCTTAGTTTTGATTTTTCAATTTATTGGATTACTGCGCCATCTCGTATTTACTTTTAATAACACAAACTCATAGAAATACCAAACAGTGTTTGCATATAATTTTAATAAAATAAATGTTCGATTCAAAATTCACTAATATTGCATTTTAGTAAGATATGTAGATAAAACAAGGAATTTGAATAAGTAAGCAAATATTTTTGTACTGAAAACATTTAATATTTCGTTAAAATAAATGATATTTTCCAAACTAATTTTTAACAAGTAACTAGAGCAAATTAATAAGAACGAAATCAGATAATAATTTTTTCTAAAAAGTTCCTCTTGTTTAAGGATACATTAAAAATAAAAAAAATATTCAAATTTTCTTAACAGAACTTGTTATTTTTTGTTATGTACTTATAAAACATTTTTTCAATGTTCTTAACAAAATATTTTAAATTAATTACATGCAAACAAAATTTTCTATTAATGTTAATGTTTAAAAATAATTTTTAGTTAAACATAATTTTTTAAATAAACATAATTTTATAAAAGCAAAAAATATTTCTTCTTAAAATTTAAAAATGAAGTTTTTATATTAATTATTTCATCAGATTTTCTTGGTATCAATTTATTATCTGAAAAGAAGCTTATTATTTCGCAATATAATTGGATAGTATATAGTGCATAGATAACAACTGATGAGGAATTTTTTCTTTAACAGAAAAATTTAAATGTTTGTATGTGATTAATATTTATCACAAAGGCAGATCGAAGCACTTTTGAAATCAAACATTATATTGTGAAATTAGAAAAAAATTATAATGGAAGCAACATATGAAACGCTTATTCAATAAGTATATTAATAGAAATTTTATTCATTTTTTTCAAGCGTTTAATGTTTCCGTCGAAAGGTATATTTCAATAACGTTCTAAGATTACAAAGTACTTAATTAAAATAGTCAAGAGAATATTCAAAAAATGATATCTACGTTAATTTTACTATAATATATCAAAAAAATGACAGATGAATTCTGTATTATTAATTAGATAAGTACATAAAAAAAGTATTTTACTTTAACTGAAAATATTGATTAAAATGAAACACGTGTTGAAAGTAAAATACATTATTGTAATGTTTGTTGCTATTTATTTTACTATTTGAATCTTTGCAATAATAAATAATATTAATGATGGATTATTTAAATTCACCTCATCAATTTAGAAACGCCTGTTTCTGATTTTCATAGAGCTGCTGCCGGAGAAATGTTGATCAAGTTCTTTTTACATACTTATTATCAACACACCTTTTAAAATAATTACAGCGTTTATTGATATAGACTATTTGTTTTGAAAACTAACATTATTATTTGTGTGTGGATTTGAAGATATATTTGATTTCCATATAAACAATTTAATTTTATTTCGAATAGTTAATATTGCAAATCCGAATGTTCTGTTATTCAGCCATATATAAATAAGGTTAAGAAAAATTTTTGAACAAAGCTTTCAAAATCGAACAACATTCTACAGTAAATATTCAAATTGAACTTTTAGAAGCTTACCAAAATTTTTACAATTCATGTAGGCCTAGAAAGCGTTCTGAACGAAGATAATTGTAACGACATTTTGATTCTTACTGACAGGCGCAGTGGGTGTACAACAGAATAATTGGTTTCAATCATTAAATCCACATTGGGAATCAAATAACAGAACAAGGTCAAACAAGATGAATGTTGAAAAGAATTAAACTTGAGTAAGATGAAATAATCACTTTACACTCAAGTTAATTTTTTTTCCACATAATATTTATTTCCAGTTGATTCAAGCCTATATTGAGCTTTTCGGTAACGAAATGGAAGACAATCTTGATAAGAATGGTTGTAATCTCTAATTGAATATTTCTAACTAAATTATGTTATCGTTTTTAGACTTTTCTAGATTTTTTCTACGGTATAAATTATATAATTGAGGTTATGATATTTGACTGAAATACATTTATTCAAAAATTCAAAAGCTTACAAACTGAAGATATCAAATAAATGTTTAACAGATAGTTTGAGGTTATTTAATTAAAATATTTTAAATTAAGATTTTTTGTAAATTTTGAATCATAGAGAATAATTTCCGTAACCAATTCGAACATCATTGTTATTCATAAAAATAACTCTACAGTTTCAAATTAAATTAACACAAGGCAAAAACGTTTTAAACGTTTCAATATAATTTAAATTTAAAATTTAAACTCTAGCCAGCCAAGAAAACAAAAATTTAAGCTTAATTTCAACGAAATTGGTTCACGCGACATATTATGATTTATTATACATATTATGCTTTATGATACTACATATTATGATTTATATTATTATGATTACCTTAATAGTCAATAAAGACAAGTGGCACTTTTTGCTAAATGAACATATATATTCGGAAAACAGTCTATATCGTCGCATTATCTTCTGTATAAAAATTCTTAAGCTTATTATCCAGTGTTAAAGAAATTATTTTTCAGGTGAACATATGTAAAATTAAACCAGTGTAAGAATTGTTTCTAAAGAATTTATGCATTGTATAATGCATAAATTCTTTAGAATGTAAGTGTATCATAACTAGATTGAATTAAAGTAGCAAACATAGAATACACCCATCCTGGTTGGAAATAAAATATGTAATTGATGAGAGGATCATACCATTTGCCTATACCAAAAAGAGAAATTAAAACAGTTTTATTGTGGTTTGGAACTCAGAATACTGTAGCACGAGAAATATAACAAATACAGCTTGTAAAACACAAATCGAATAATTTCACAGGCTATCAAGCATGAATTTTAACTCCATAGAACATCAGAAATGGAAAGAATTATAAATTTTGAATATATAAGTTTAATGTGCACTATGCTAACATTTCGTTCAACGTTTGAGATGTTTCACAAATTTTATATTTTATTGTCAATATCAACCTTATTTGCGATTTTGAGCAGCATAAAGTTCCACAAACTCCTCATTCTCTGACTTTTCTTATCTTTTCTTAATTCATTCATTTATTTAAGAATTTTTTATACCTTCAAGGAACTTTTGCTTTTATTAGTTTCGGTCTACAGATATAGTTTACAGATATTTATGAATTTATAATGTAGAATTATTCTTGCAAAATATTACTTAAACATACAAATATTTGCATTTACGAAAAGACATACTGTTCTTAAGTAGTTTCAATATTTTTCCAGTCAAATAACTTTCTACAAGAACCTTTCACATATAATATAATTTCTTCACTTATCTCAAGGAAAGAAACAAGCAAAATTTTGAAAAATTTACCTGAGAAACAGGTTAGTGAAAGGTGAAACTGCAACATTTATCCCCCGTTGTTTAATAGTGACTAAAATCAAACTTGATAAATTTCACTGAGAAAACAATCTTCAACATCAAATCCACCATAAGTCTGTCAAGTTATTTGCTGAATTTAGTTGAAGTTCCTACTTGCTTGATTTGAACTATTCATAGTACACGTGATTTTGAAAGAGATTTTAATTTTCTACTGTACTGTGACTCGTCAACAGATGCGCAAGTCATATATTTATATCATGCTTAACATTTTTTATAAAGGTGAAATTTAATATTCATGTATTTTTCTAAATTCTGCATTTTGAAAAATAGGTAAATTAGTGGATACAATATGTTATTTTGGAAGAGATAGCACTATAAAATAAAAGTTTATGATCTATTCATAATAGCAATAAAAATGTCTATTAAATTTTTTTGAGGAATAATTACTACAATAACTTCAAATGAATAGGAAAGTATTTAAATGATTTCATTATCAAAATTTACTTATTAAAATTCATTATTAAAATTTACTTAACTGTAATAAATTATAACTGAAAGAGAAACTACTTAATTAAATTTAAATGTTTTTCTCCGTGAAAAATCTCATCAAAGAATCATTTCTAAAATGTCATGAAATGTTTCGATTTAAAAATTTAATGTTGCTTAAGCTCTAGCTATATGTAGAAAAATACTTACATACAATCTCTAATAAAAAGCTTACTCAAATCTGTTTTGTGAGTGTGTTGAAAAATATTTCCACTATTAATTTGGAATTATTTTCATGCATTATAAGTATATAATATTATTAGAAAATAACACCACTTAGCACTACGAAATATAACTGCGTGTCCTAATAAGAGGAGCAATATGCTTGAAGAGAAGGATCCAGAGTGCAATCCCGGCAACTGCAGAGTAATAGCAGGGAAAATAAACACTTCTGCTTACATGGCAATTGAAATGAATTCGTGGGAGTTTTCAGAATATCTTTAATTGAAACAAGTAAATAGGGTTGATTTTTACGTACATTTTCTGAAAAAAAAAAACGCTTTTTTTTATTCTAGCAAGAAATAAAGTAGCCTACAGCTTACAAGATGTTAAAAAATTATTAGTAAAAGCGAGATTTGATTGCTAAAATAATTAGAATATATATATACGACGGTTACTATGGAATTTTTGAGATACGCGTAGACGAGAATTTTGAAAATAAAAATAATGCTTTAATTTTAAAATACAAAGTATTTTAACACAGAAGACGATTTTTCACTGACTTACTTCAACTTGTTTAGCGTAGAATAAATTTTAAACCGAAGAGAAAATGGAGTTGACGCGAGAACATTTTCGAGATATGGTTTTTACGATTTGAAAGCAGGATTAAATCAAGAAGAATGCGTTCAACGGTTGCAATTAACAGTTGGTGGTGAATCTCCAACTCGTGCTACTGTATTCGGATGGTTTAGGTAATTTAGAAGAGATCGCAGTTTTCTTCAGGATGAAGAACACACAGGAAGGCCCCCGTCGGCAGTAATCCCGGATAATGTGTCTGCCATAAATGTTAATGGATGATAATCGCTGTACCTATTAAATGATACAGAAGGAACTTAACAATGGATCCGCAGCCATACACAAAATCATTCATTTTAAGAAGGATTTAAGAAGAATTACATATGAAAAAAGTAGTTTGCCGTTGGGTTCCCCATAATCTAACTGAGCACCAAAAAGAGGAGCTTGTCAGAATCAGTAAAGAAACTCTTAAATGGTGGCCACCGCATCATTTCTAAAATTGTAACAGGTGATGAAAAGTACATGCTATTATTTGACGTTCCAACAATTTAAGAAAGCAAAGTAATGGTCTTTAAAGATGATCCCACGCCAAAAATGGTGACAAAACTGAAAAATGTGATGTATGCCGTTTCCTTCAGACGTACGGGATTGGTCAAAGCCATCAAGGTGGAAGGACAGAAGACAGTAACAGCAAAATGGTATACCACTAAATGTATTACAGAAATTCTACAAGAACTGAACATTAAGGGACTAAAGCTTCACAATGACAATGCATCTTCACATACAGCCGGATTAACAGTTGAGTTTCTTAAACAAAAACAAATTAAAGTGGTCGATTATCTGCCGTATTCACTTGATCTAGCTATGTGAGAATTTTGGTTATTCTTTAATCTAAAAAGAACTTACGTAGACGTCGTTTTTCATTCTGAAGAAGAGATTGATGTGGCTATAAATGTATTTTTTCATTTATTCCAAGAAATGAATGGCTTGAGGAATTTAATATGTGTAAAATTCGTCTACAAAAGTGCATTGATGCTGGAGGAGATTACTTTAAACACACCTAAAATTTTGTAATTATAACTTTAAAAACCTAGATGTATCGCGAAAATTTTAGAGTGACCCTCGTATATTTATACATTGTAGTTAATAGAAAAAAATAAGAAAAAAAAAAAAAACTTTTAAACAATTTGATTACTACACAACTTCTCTCATTTAAAGGGAAATTCTTCACCACTTCGTAAGACTAGAGGATTTAATCTTATAAAAAATTCATTACAAATATTTTTGAGTTTAAAATCTACTTTCAAATACTTTATAGGACTCATCTAATTATTAAATAGACCATACATAAATAAACTGAAATCCCATTTTAAATTACAACATATATATAACAACATCATTTTAAATAATAAGTGTAGATATTTCACATTTTATTGGATTATGTATATTTATTATATTAATTTCGGATACGATTAATGAGCATTTGTGTTTGATTAAAATGAAATAATTTATAACACGATATACTAAAATTATATACACAATATAATAAAGTTCATATGCAACTGATATCAAATAAACCTATATTTAAAATAAAATAAAAAAATTTAGAAACTTTAATTTATTTATACATGAATTAGATTCTAACTGAGAAAACTCAAAATAAAATTTTGGAAGGAGGTTTCTGATAAAATATTTTCAGAAGCATTTGCTAGTAGATATAATTATAGTGTTTATGGTAAAATTTAGAATTTTTTTCCTGTTTTTAT
This sequence comes from Latrodectus elegans, assembly GCA_030067965.1. Classification (NCBI taxonomy): domain Eukaryota; kingdom Metazoa; phylum Arthropoda; class Arachnida; order Araneae; family Theridiidae; genus Latrodectus; species Latrodectus elegans. The sequence goes on along the minus strand of CM057811.1, from coordinate 94,775,632 downwards.
GACTAAAATGCAGAATATGAAAAGGAGTTATCCACAAAGGTTTTCTACAGAAAAATCTTAAAATTCTTCTTTCAAACATGTCAACCTATCAGCTTATAGGACATATTATATACCACAAAACTTTATTTTAAGGTAGATATTGTCATTTGTCAAGAAAATCGAAAGACACACTTTAAATAAATTCTTTTCTTGAATTCCGTATACAAAGTATATTCAACATCTTTTGCAGAATTGAATATTTAGTAGAAATATTCGAAATATATTAATCAATAAACCAGTATTTGGCGAACGAACTCATATCCATAACTTTATATATATATATATATATATATATATATATATATATATATATATATATATATATATATATATATATATATATATATATATATATATATATATATATATACATATATAGTGTTGGCCAAAAGTTTGGAAACTTTTGGGAATTTTTATATTTTTGAACTTTTAGGCTTATAGAAAAAATTACGTTTCGCAAAATGAAAACTTGTACATTTCATTTTAAACAGAATTTATTGCTGAATTCAATACAAAGCACAAAATTCAATTATTTGCAATACAAAAAAGTTAAATGATAAAAGTTATCGATATACATTCGATAGTGATGATTTCAGTGAGTTAGCAATACTTAGTAGAGTACCCTTTATTTTCGATTACAGCTTCACAACTATGCTTCATTGAGCTGACAAGAGTTTTAAGATCTTCCTACGTTATTACATGATGCCAGGAAACAATTATAGCCTCAATTATTTCCCTTTTATTTAATGGGTGCCTCATTCGGACAAGAGTTTTCAAAACTGTTTCTTATACACTGCAATTTCAAGTCGGAATTTTAGTAAATTAATTTAATATTTAGTCAAGAAGCAATGTCATCAAATAAAAGCGTAGATTGGACTCCTAGAAAGAGATGAAATATTATTGTGTTACGAGAAAGTGGTCTTTCCTATGTCGAAATTGCAAGACATGTAGGTGGATCAGTGACTACATCTGGAGTCCGAAAGTTTTGTTTACGATATCATGAGACAAATTTAATAAAAAACAAAGAAGGGAAAGATCGAAAAGGGTACAACACATCTACTGATGTCAGAAGAATAAAAAAGCTATGTCTCTAAGATAGAAAAATGTCATCAGCGGCCATCAGAAGTGACCTGAATGATGCTGCAGTTTCCGTCAGTTCAAAAACAATCAAGATAAAATTAGCAGATGTTGGACTGAGAGGTAGAATTCCACGAAAAAGACTTATCTTAATTTTCAGCAACAAAAAAAGACTACATTGGGCGAAGGAACACATTAATTGGACATATGATCAGTGGTCACAAATTATATGAGATGACGAAACTAAGTTATCGTTATTTGGTAGTGATGGGCGAAAATACGTAAGACGTAGAATAGGAGAAGAGCTACATCCTGACTGCATTCAAGAAACGGTAAAGAACCCAGTTAATGTTATGTTTTGGTCATGCATGTCAGCAGATGGTATTGGTCGCCTTCATGTCATCGATGGGACACTGAACGCCAGAAAATACATTGACACTCTTCTAGAACAAAAATGTCTACCTTCCATTAGATATGTCTTCCCTAACAATGCTTCGTTTATTTTTTAGCAGGAGTCTGCTCCTTGCCACACGATCAAAATATCAAAAGAATGGTTTCGTACAAAGATCATTAAATTGTTTTCATGACTAAAAAACAGTCCTGGCTTCAATCCTATCGAAAATTTGTGGTACCGTGTGAAAAATTTGTGGTACCGTGTAATATTTCATCTCTTTCTAGGTGTCCAATCTACTCTTTTATTTGATGTCATTGCTTCTGGACTAAATATTAAAAAAAATACTAAAATTCCGACTTGTAATTGCAGTGTATAAGAAACAGGTTTGAAAACTCTTGTCTGAATGAGGTGCCCAACAAATGAAAGGGAAATATTAGAGTCTATAATTGTTTCCTGACATCATGTAATAACGAAAGAAGACCTTAAAACTATTGTCAGCTAAATGAAACGTCGATGTGAAGCTGTAATCAAAAATAAAGGTTACCCTACTAAGTACTGATAACTCACTGCAATCATCACTATCTAATGAATATCGATAACTATTATCATTTAATTTTTTGCATAGCAAATAATTGAATTTTGGTGTTTTGTATTGAATTCAGTAATAATTTTTTTTTTAAATGATATATACAAGTTTGCATTTTGTGAAACGTAACGCTTTCTATAAGCATACAAAGTTCAAAAACACAAAAATTTCCAAAAGTGTCCATAACTTTGGCCACCACTGTATATATATATATATATGTGTGTGCAAAGATTTAGCAAAATAGATAGAATATTGGCTCTAAATGACTTAAATAAAAACAGAAAAGATAAAGACTTAAATAAGAAGCAAAGGAACAATGCGAATGGAAAATTAATTAGTAATATTGGTACTGGTTTACATTTATATATTTTTACGTCTGCTATATTCGACAATATGTTTTACTTCCAAAACTTTTTACTTACTATTTTGAAGACTATATACGCAGCCCAGCCACGTTGATGTGATCAGCAATAAAAATTAAGAATAACTGACTTTGACACAGCACACTGTTGTTAAACGTGCAGGAAGAGATTCAATTAAGTTCCTTTAAGTATTCACTGAGATCTTGAATCAGTACGAGCCAATGCCGTGTCCAGCTGCGTCAGATTAAGGGTCTGAGGAACCATGCCACGATAAATCCAATCGAAACGCTCTCTCAGATTCTCGATTGTGCTATAGTCAGGTGAGTTTACTGTCTAGGGAGAACAGTAAACTCAACTTGGTGTTCTTCGAACAACGCACTTGCACTGACAGCAGTATAGTACCTCACACTGTCCTACTGGTACATGCCATTATCTTGAGGAAAAACAATACGCATATAAGGACAGATGTTATTCGCAAAACAGAAGCGTACTTGTATTGATGTATCGTGTCTTTGACAAAGATGAATGAACCCAGAAAAAATTGTCCATACAATAATGCTCCTGCCTCCAGCTTTGATCAGCTGAAAGGTGTTTGCTTTAAGAAAGTTCATGTCTAATATGACAACATCCATCTGCTCGATGAAATATGAAACATGATTCATAACAAAGCACTTACCTAATGCCGCTCAGTGGAGTCCATTTGCGATATCTGCTTCCAATTCCAACCTTCATCACCGATACACAAAAGGAAGCATAAGTGCATGAAACAAGCGTATGATTCGCAAGTCGAGACGCAGCAGACACTGTTAGTGGTTTCTTGGATCATCTGAGCTTTCAGTTGCCTAACAGTAACACTTCTAGTCGCTCAAGTACACAGCTGTAGACGTAGTTCAATTCTGTCATCCATGGACCGTGATGCACCACATCACAGATTTTTACCATTCCCATTTTGTCATGCACTGTATATTTTTACATAGGTGGAACGCGAACTTAGCTTTTGCTTATATAAATCCATCCTTGGCCCGAAAGCTAATGATCATGTCATTTTTGATGTCAGATAAGATCTGAATTTTTCCATTATGCGAAAGATTGCAATGTTTTCCGAAGCCTTCACAAGCCCTTTATATTCGCTCAATTGCTCTGTGCTGCCACCTGCCTTCAGTTATTGTTTATTTAACATCGAAGTATATATAAACTAACATCGAAGTACGTCGAAAGTACATAGAGGTCACATTAATGTGATTAAATTGTGAATATATAAGTGTAGGGATATACATCATAGAGCTGTTTCAAACACTGTGTGATTATTATTAATGCATTTGAATCAAGACGATGCAACTAAAATAAAATTATTTGTGTTTTATTATTCAATAAAATTAGTTATTGAAAGTAAATTGAGAAGAGTTTGGAATTTGCAATAAAATAAGTGAAATATTTGTTTTGGATTTTTTGCTAATTATTAAAAAAAATAACGCTATTGTCTTACGTCAAGAAAAATCTAAAATATTTTTATAATGTTTATAATTATGTTAGCTAGTCAAAATAGTTCTTGGTGAATAATAAAATGTTTGAAAAATTTAAACATCACATCAACTGTGAAAATAGATAATAGTGACTATATATATTTTAATTTATTTTGAGTGAATAAATATTTAAACTTAAATTTGTAATAATCAAAATGCAAATGCAATGTATTTCTAAAATTAATAATATATTGTAAAATATTATTGTGAAACTAGGTAAAATGTGGATTCATTCCTTATAATTATTGTAAGTAAAAGCATTATTTATTTACAATTGAAAATATATTAAATACTATTTCTACATTATTAAATACTATTTCTACATCTGTAGAAATAGTATTTAATATTGCCTAATAATATAATTATTGCCTATAATTATAGGCAATAATTATATTTATTCATATACTGATGCTTTCGGTTATCCTCATAGAAAAACAAATGAAAACAAGGTGTGAGACTGTATATACTTTTCAAGTATTCATAAATGGCCATTAAAAATATAAACGAAGAAAAATAGAAAAGCACATTTCTTAAACTTGATTAATTAATATCAATAGACTACCAGCTATGTGTTGATAACTTTTCTTTTTATCTATCAATGCAAACAACTGAGTAAATGCAGTATCAATATTTTAATCCAAAGAGCTCTTTAATAATAATATATTCCATTAATGCTTATTCGTCCTTATCACGGTAGGCCGTATGATTTACATACATTACAACCAGGAATAATGTTCCAATAAAATATGTAATTATTTATATGAAAATGTATAGTTCTGTGAAAATATATATATATATATATATATATATATATATATATATCTATGATGATTTGCTAATTCTAGGTGATAAAAATAAAAATATGATAAAATAAAAATGAAAAATAAATTTCACAAGATTATCCTATTCAATTTATAACTCAAAGAACATAAGGGTATTTCAAAAAATAAAATTATAGAGTTTATTATTGAAATAAAACACAATTAATTTTATATTAAATAAAAAATTTGCAAACTGTCAAATGTAAATTTAGATTTTAGGTATCTCATTAAACTTAAAAATCGATATGGACAAACAAAATCTGTAAAAGAAGAATTGTGGAATTTATATTTTTTAGCATAATAGTTTAAATCTTGCGGATAATATACACAATAACGGATTTATTGTAGAGGCAACATAAAATAATTTAAACGGCAAAAATTTTTAATGTAAATTTGTTTTGCTTGTAAACAATATCTGAAACTAATGTTGTCTGCTATAATTTGTGTATCGTAATATTAAAAGAAGCGTTTAAATATATAGTCTCCAAAATGATAATGAAGTCTCTTCTGTTTATTTTCTATCTTAAATTTTCTCTTTATTTAAGTATTATTTGTTCGAAATTATCGTTGCAAAAGCTTTTGTGCAAATGTTTGTGTAATTGTTTGCAAACATTTATTCTTTGACAAATCAAAACTTCAATCCATCTGTTGTTTGGAGAAGGAAATGATTAACTAAGATAAATATTTCGTTTAACTCCTATGCATAATATAAAGATTATTTTGTTTTGTTTATTAACGTCTAAAATATTGTACAGCATTACTGAAATCAGCAGTACATTCTTAATCTTACAAAATAAAAATTAATTTTACTAAGGAACAAATTTAAATTATGTTATAAACTACATCGTTAGTAAATTAATCATTTAACATTATCAAATAGGAATTGCTTCCATTATAAAAAAATTCCTATTTGAAGCATGTATAGTTTGCTTCTATTAGTAACTTACTTTTACAAAAATGACACATAAAGGAAACGATTGAAAAATTGTATCCATGCTTTCGCAACTTATCTCAATTACGTTATTAATGTTAATATGCCAATTGTTCCTCATTCGTTAGTGCTTTGATTGATGAGTTTAAATAAATAAAAGTTATTTATGTGCTACATATTGTATTATTATGTAATACAAAAAGTTTAATTTTTATTCTGTGTCAAGTAGAAAAATACACACACGTTTGCCAATATTTTCATAGACGAATTATAGCATGACTTAAAATATTTATAACTTCAAAATATAGTAATAGATATGTACAGCATTTTTTAATTTACACTACTGGCCATTAAAATTGCTACACCAAGAAGGTGACATGCTACAGACATGAAATTTCTACGAAAGGAAGAAGGTGCTTTGATATGCGAATGATTAGTTTTTCAGCGCATTCAGACAAAGTAGGCGCCAGTAGCGACACCTATATTGTGTTTAAATGAGGAAATTGTTCAGCCGGTTCCTCATACACAAATTGCATTTGAACGTTTTTGCCTGGTGAAAAGTTGTTGTGATGCCTCGTGTAAGAAGGAGAAATGCGTACCAGCACGTTTCTAACTTTGATAAAGGTCGAATTGTAGCGTACCGGGATTGCGGTTTATCATATCGCAGTATTGCTGCTTACGTAGGTCGAGATGCAATGACTGTTAGCAGAATATGGAATAAATAGGTTCAGGATGGTAATACGGAACGCCATGCGGGATCTCAACGGTCACCTATCACTAGAAGCCGAGAAGACAGGCATATTATTCGTATGGCCGTAAAAAATCGTGCAACCATGTCACGAGCCGTGAGTCAAGAAACGGGGTCATTTAGAAGAAAACAAGTGTCTGCACGAACAGTTCGACGACGTTTGCAGCAGCATGGACTCTCAGCTCGGAGACCATAGACAAGAGAGCCTTCAATGGTGTGATCAACGACGAACCTGGGCACACGAATGGCGAGAAGTCATTTTTTCAGATGAATGCAGGTTCTGTGTACAGCATCATGATGGTCACATCCGTGTTTAGCGGCATCGTGGTGAACGCACACTGGCAGCGTGCATTCGTCATCGTCATACTGACCCATTACCTGACATAATGGTAAGGGGTGCCATTGGATACACGTCTCGGTCACCTCTTGTTTGCATTGATGGTGCTTTGAACTGTGCACATTACATTTCTGGTGTATTACGACTCGTGGCTCTACCCTTTATTCCTGCGAAACCCTACGTTTCAGTTGGATAATGCCCGACGGCATGTTGCCAGTATTGTACGGACCTTCCTAGATACGGAACCTGTTCGGCTGTTGTCCTGGCCAGCACGTTCTCCAGATCTTTCACCAATAGAAAACGTCGTGTCAATGGTTGCCGAGCGAATGGCTCGTCACCAAAAGCCAGTCACTATGGTTGATGAACTGTGGCATCGTGTTGAAACTTCATGGGCATCTGTACCTGTACATGCAATGCAATCTGTGTTTGACTCAATGCCCAGGCGTATAACTGCTGTTATTAATGCCAGAGGTGGTTGTTCTGGGTACTGATTTCTCAGGATCTATCCAGCCAAATTTTTTGAAAATTTAATCACTTGTTATTTCTAGTATAATATATTTGTCCAATAAATATCATTTTGTTATCTGCATTTCTTCCTGTAGTAGCAATTTTAATGGCCAGTAGTGTAAATAGCTAATTTTTTTATTATATAGTTTATTATTTAAAAATATATTTCATTCGTTACTCTTATTCGCGCTTACCACTATATATATATATACATGTATGTATGTATATAATCAGCTGTGGATGCATTCAACTCTTCTTTGAGATAGAATGAATATTAATTTTCCTTAACATGGAATAAAATGAGGATTTTTCTGCTAGACAAATTCATTAATATAATATTTTATCTGAGAGACATCTCTCACATACATTTATCTTAATCATAAAATTTTTGTTTAATACTAAAAGGTCCTGTCAGAATTCGTTTCACTCTCAAGAGACTGCGATATAAAATATTTTAGAATATTTGTCATACCTAAAAAATTGCTTTTAAATAAATACTTTTCAGTAGATTTGTTTTTAAGGCTTTTCATTGTTATTTCACGTAATTTTCATAAATTATGAACTTAAATATGATAAAAGTCTGACAAAACTAATTACTTGATTTTTAAAAAAAAATTTTTAATTAAAAAATTCATTCATATGTAACTTACATTAACATGTAAGTAACATGTAAATGTAAATAACATATTTTAAATTAAACTAAATTATTCATAATGATCTCTATGAAGAGTTAATATAATTAAAATGATAATAATAAATTATTTATAAATATTAGTATACAAAGCAAAATCGTTATTTTTGGGAGGATTTACGTATATTAAAGCATTATCTATCGTTTTATGTATTATATATGGTTTTTATGCATAATGATTTGTACATACCTAATTTGCAGTGAACATAGTGAAATTCAAAAAGAACAAGTCTGTTCACCATCATTCGATTCATTCTCAGAAAACTCTCACAACAAAATTAATAACTTCATTAGAACTTAGAATGTTTCTACGAGTTATCGTTTTATAGCATCTGCGCTGAATAAAGTTCTAAAATCGAATGAACTATATAATGACTCGATAAGCAATCGCCGATACACAAAGAAACATTTAGACACAACAATCCTACGAAGTTTAATTCATTTCCACTGTCAACACAATAACACTCACTTCAAGGTCAAATTTATGTTTCCTAGTACTTTTTGAAATTTGTTTTCAGAAGCTCTATGTTTAGTAAACTATCTTTTGTTGAATGGCATTTATATATCATGATAAATTTTATTGGATCCGAAACGAGCCAGTGGACTTTCTTATATACTTTGTTACAAAATTTCCCCTAATAAACTCAAAACCACCAAATGCTTTTTGTTTAATTACCATGAAAAAAGATTGCAATTCATGAAAAAATTTAAAATTCCCTTAATTAAATCAACAGTTAATACACCAAAAATACCTTCTCTGTCATCTATATCCGTCAAGCTGTATATTTCTCGTAATTTCATAGTCTCACATTTTGCAAATAAAATGGAATGTTTCACAAAAATTCAAACTTGGGCCGATTCTTGAAGAGCGCTTCCTACATTTTGTGGATAATTGTTTTTTCTGAATTAATTTAGTAAGGAGAACAAAATCTACAAAGTATATCGTATTTGGCTGCTATTTGCTCTTGGTGGATTCTAAGAGTAACATTCACTTTAATCAAGTTTCATATTGGTCTCACACATTTAATCGTATAAAGACAAAACTAAAATTATTTATTGTCTCTTAAGGTATACAAAAGAAACTTAGGAAAATAAGTGGAGATAATTTATGGATACGATGAAGAGGAAATAAATAAACCAGCAAATACAACATCTTCCACGCTTTGTATACAGATGGAAATAGTATGTACTTTGTATATATACGTATTGAGCATTCTGTATGTTTATAAAATTAAAAATAAATAAATATAATATGATTTTATTTTTATGTTTTGATTGTAGGTTCTAATAGTTTCATTTACCCATATATTGTTTTTTTAAATTTATGTCTTCAAGAAATTAACTTTTTTATATATTAAAATAGTTTTGCTCACTATATTCACCTTAAGATTACAAACAAAATGTCAGCGATAATATTTCCTATACTTCAAATTTGGGCTTCTTATTTAAAAAGAAAGTTTACTTTAATTTTAATTTAGTGCACATATTCTTCGAATTCCCAACAACATTTTGAAGAATAAAATTATTAACTTGAAATCAAATTATTAAACATTAGCAGTATGAACATAATATATTTTATTTACAAGTTTTTAATTATTTTAAAACAAAGAAAAAATAGCTATATTTATACAAAAAATTATTTATCTATAATTCATATCTGGAAACGATTGATTTTTCTATTACATTTTAAAGAATTTAGTTACAGCAGAATTTCAAATTCACTGCTACACCAAACAACCAAAAGGCGAATATAAGATCGTTGGATGCAGGAGAGAACGTTATGTACCGCCACACTTATCCTTCTCTAGGTATTATGATATGGAGCGGTATTTTCACTCTCGCATTCCTGTAGAATGCAATGCCGGAATTTTAAACAGACAGCGCTACATCTCCGAGGTGTTGGAGCCAGTTGTCCTTTCTTACTTTCAGGATTTTCTCACAGTCATACTTCAACAGGATTATGCGCGACTACAAATGACACGCATTGTCCAAAGGTTCTTCGTCAATCGTTAGATTGCATTGCTTCCCTGGCTGGATCACTCACCGGATCTTTCACTGAGAGAAAATATGTGGTGCATGGTTGCTTAGCGGTTGACCCAGATTGACCTAGCTGCTACACTAGATCAACTTTGGCAACGCGTGGAAGCTGCTTGTTCTGCTGTAGCCCATAAGCACACCCAAAGTCTCTTTGAATCAATACGTGACGTGTGGCAGCGATGATCTCCAACAATAACGTCCTCACTGGCTACTGATTTTAGCAGGAACCACACTTCGCAGAAATCAATAAATTTAGTCATTTGATGCTTGATCAACATGATATCTTCAAAACAAATTTTGTTATGATATCTCTTGTTATTCTTGGTGTTGCAATTTGGGTGGCCAGTAATAGTATAGATAAGTGGTGACTTATCGCGAATTCTCTAAGAAATTGTGGTGACTCATCACACCTTTTCTGAGAAACTCTTGAACGTTTATGAAACACTTGAATTCGCGAAGTGAAATTGAAAAATGCGAAGTGAAACTAAAATTGTGTCTGTCAAATTTCTGTGCCAGTGGTATTAACTTCATGAAATGTATCCACCCAATCAACATACTTTGTAAGCGCGGTTTATACAGAGGGTATTAACACATTTTTAGAGCAATTTCGCGGCCGTTTAATGAATGTTTAAAATATAAAGGTAATTTTTTTAAACGTTCAATATGATAGCTTTTTTTCTGGACTATAAGTCTGCATCGTGATTTCCATGATAGAAGAGCATTTCCCAATATTTCCAGGGGTATTGCTTTCCATTCCTTTTCCACTACTTTCCAGTGTCCATCTACCGGGGTGGGTTTGCGTTTAGAAAGAGTCTTTTTTAACAGACCAAAGGTACAATTGTCCATTTGTGAAACGTCAGGAGACTTTGCAGGGATATGTAGGAAATGTAGACATGCAATACCTGTATTAGTCATCATTTTTTCAAAGAAATGCAGTGGTAGTTATCGGAGTATGACTTAAGCTTTGTCTTGATGAAGTTTCTCTCTTGGAAAGACATTGGGATAAAGATGTGGAATTTATTTTGTAAATATTGAACGTAAAACCTTCGCCTGATGGTACGATGAATTGATTGTAACATTTCTTTCCACTCTTCTTATTTTTAATTTCCCATTGTACGAAAAACCTGCGACAATCATAAACCCCTTATTGAAACATTGACAGAAACGGGTTTGTACATTTTTCTCCTCATTTTCTATAGTAAAAAAACCTTTTTTGTTACAGTCATTTTGGTAAACCTATGCTTCATCAAGGATCACAATGCTTTCCCATTCATCTACTGCTAAGTGACTTTCATACAGGATTCTACAAAATGTTTTGAGTTGAGCCACATGTCTCGGCAAAAGCTGGTGAACATTATGTGTTTTAGAATTTTAAAGTTTTAATACCGGTTTATTATTTTATTTATTGTTGCTACAAATCTATCTAAAGATTTTACAATTGATTTCTGTGTTGGTGGATTTTTTCTTGTTAGCAGCTATTTCACTTTAGAAGCATTTGAAACTGTACGCACCTTTTACGGATATTCGTTAGGAGTCTTCTTTCTACGTAGAATGTCCGGTTAATAATATTGCTTGTTTTGTACTTAGAAATTTTAATACCATGCATTTCGCAACATTTTTGAATTCTAGAATAATAACGTTTACCTTCGGAAAACGCAAAAAACATATCCTTCAGTTCACAGCGTGTTTATATGTTACATTTTGTAAGAAGAATAAATTTAAAAGTAGCAGAGACGATATTTTTCATTTTATATAATAAGCTGTGGCCACAAATTTTTATTATAAAACATTTACTTTATTTAAATTCGTTATCGAAATCGTTCAAAAAATGTGTTAATACTCTCTGTACATTCTCTCAGTGAGATCTGAATTGAACACAGAATACTTGCTCTCTAGATCTCATGTTAAGAGGACGTGCTGTTTCAGTTCTTCTAATTTTTTTTGTTCTATGTAGGTTGTGTTGTTTGCAATAAATGTTATTTATTTTTAAAAAATGCTTTCTGAAAAAAAGGTTAAACATCAACTATCTTACACCATTTACATATATATATATATATATATAATATATATATATATATATATATATATATATATATATATATATATATATATATATATATACAACACTCTTTTATATTCTGTGATTTCAGTTTCGAAAATCCAGGTGTAAATTTGATAAAATACATATTTTCACACTATTAACCAGCAGTTTAATCCCAAAGCTTGATTTAAAACATAAAATAAAATCGTGTGTTCAAAAAGTACGGCAATTTTGAGAGAAAAATGAAATGATATTGAATCATAAAAAATATGGAACCGAAACAATTTGAATCAAATATAAATATGCAATGCAGAAAGCATTTAATAAGAAAGAAAGAAATTAAGTTTTTGTTTGAGAAAAAAAAGGAAGTATAAATGTTATACTTTGATGAAAAATTGCGATGCGCTTTTTAATAAATTTATACAAATGTGAATTCTTCTGTTTATTTATAATTATAATGAATAACTAAATTATATATCTATATCTATCTATTTATGTATAATTCCCAATTAATTATTCAATGTAACATGTTAAATAATTATTTTACACTAAAATTAAATATCCAATTTTCTTTTAAAAACATGCTTCTTGAACAAAAAAATGTTATTTAAGTTAAATTAATTATTTGCTTATTACATAAAGATCAAAGCATCGACTTGATAAGCTGTTTCCCCTTAATTCAAATTATTAATACCTTGACAACAGAACGCACGCAAAAGGAAAAGGAAAATGACAAGACAAAACATCAACTTTACAATTAGTTAAAATCGTCAAGGACGATTTAAATTCTTAGAAATATCATTAATTAATTGGAATGTAGGTTATGGTGGGCACTTTTGAGTTCTCCACTAAACTCAGATGCTTGTAGCTCATATTGAAGAAGATAACTGGAAACAATTTACAGTCAATTGATTAACATTGCTTGAGAGAAGTCGATTGAAGTCTTTTAAGCAATCGGTGGACACTAAAAGACATAAGCAGATAATTTAGATTAAAAAAAATTGTAACAGAGGATAGTTCAAGAATATTAGACATTGCAAAATCTTAGATAGTCATAGAAATTCGCAGCAAGTGAGAATGTTATTTTACGGATTTGGAGATAACTTAAATTTACAAGAGAACGATGATGCTCGTATTCCCAATTTTTTCCGCAATTAGTTCTTCAGTGGCTCATATAAAGGAGAGTCTAGGAAATATGATCTATGGTTTCAGGCATTGACAACGATCCGTATGCCAGAGATTAAATCTAAATAAAATCGAATTCATAGGGAAAGATCTTGATCTATTTTTTAAAATTTTTAATTGAATTTTCTCTAATTACTCTTTAAATAAAGAATCCAATGAAAAATATCAATAATAAGATTGAATAACACTGTATGTAACTACATCGTTTAAAATTTTATTAAATATAATTTTAAATTAATAGGCAAATACTGGTTTTGTAAATTTAGGCGTAACCAAACCAATAAATTAGAATATAATTGCAAATTTTAATTTATGAATCTTGAGTAAAATAGCACATTTTTTGTAGTATGATTTTTTTATTTTGTATGCAATTGTATACTCTTGAATGCATCATTAACGTCTGTCACTCAACAACTGTTTTGTAGAATTTAAACAACTGTTTTAATGATCCTTAGTTACAACATTATTTATTTAAATTTAATTTTTTCATTTGAATACCAAAATATCATATAATTAGTAACCATTTTGTAATCTAATAATTATAGGTCTATTAATAATCATATGAAAATTTATTTATGATATTTGACTTCATTTTTTTTTCAATTTTTCCATTTTTAAAACTGATTTGCAAATTTATAATTTTCTTTATAATTTTACAAATCATTTTTCTTTTGTGTTTATAATAACATGAATTTTTCCTTTATTCTGTCGCGTTTTATTTTCATATAAAATTAACTACCAAAACTGATAACTTGTAGATAATTTAAGTGATACGAAGCGATTATACTACTTATTAAAATAAAATATTAATTTTTTGAATATTCATTAAAAATGCATTGATAAATATTTTTTATTAATAATTATTCTATATAAGTTATATAAAATAAAAATTTATGCTTTAAGTTTTTATGTACATATACTCAAGAATTTTGCAGCGAAAAATGAAATGTTTTAGCATGATTATATATTGCGGATAATTTAAACCAGAATATTTTTCCTATTTGAAGATTACAGATCTTAATTTTTGGATTTTATTTTTGAATACTTTTACAATTAAAAATAAATTACAAATTTCAATATGCTTAATAAATTTACAAACTATATTTTGTTTTATAATAATTTTCTTTTTCCTAATACGTTTGCGTGTATGTGTGTCTTATGTTGATATAAAATAATATACCAAAATTTATAAACTACTTATAACTTAAATTATACAAAGCAGTTTAACATTTTTTAAAAATTAAAATAAAAGACTTATCGAATATATATATACGAAAAATACTAATAGATGTATTTCTTATAATAATTATTTGGAAGTTTAAGTTTAAATTTATAAAGTTTTGCTAACCCATGCACATGGTTTTTATAGTATTTTTTCCAAGTGAATAACATGTCATAATTTACATAATTTTATATTGTATGTCTACTTAAACTATAGCATATTTTTCTTATATTGTAAAATAAAGTCATTAATTTATAATCAGTATATCGGTACTAAATAATTTAAGTACTTAAAAAAAGATTATTAGCATATTTTATTCTATTTGTGAAACATTATTCATTGCTTATTTCTCAAAATGTCATTGTTCATGTTTTATATTTTAATATACTTTAGAAATGTTCTAATCAACTGGATCAAAAATGTATCAGGTGATTTTTTTCATCAAAATTTATGAATTCACTTAAATAAATGAAATTTCCCATTAAAAATGTTGCAAATTAAGTTTTACTTTAACCAAATGCATTTAAATTATAATATATTTGGAAATATAAAATTTTATAAACTGGAATACTCTTTCAATTTTATTTAATTTTTACTTAAATTCATAAATAGTATAAAAACATTCATTCAAATATTCAATAATTTAATAAAAAAAATTGCGAAGAATTTGCTCAAAATATTCACAATTTATGAAAAACCTATTATCATATTCGCATAAAATAACGCAAATTATATTAACCTTATTTAAGCAAAATGAAAGAAATTGTAATTAATTAATTAGTATAATACATTTCAGTCTCCTCGAATGGCATCAACATATTCTCTCACTGTAAATCTGCTCTGGAGGCTATTTAAAAGAGGTAAAACGAGACTTGCTCAAGACATCAACGCGTTTCCATCCACCATAGTAGCAAGGGAGAAACCTGTACCATCCAATGGGTCCCTGCACATGTTAACATGGAGGGAAATGAGGAGTTAAACTAGATCCGAGGCATCTCTTCAATTGCACCTCTGTTGCCTCGAACCTCTTCAGCATCGACCTCAACTTCTGCCATGATACCCTCTCTACCGAAAAAGCTGAAGATGTGGCCAGGGCAGTCGTCCATGCCTTTGGTACCATGTGACTTTTTTTTTTACCTTATCTTTGCACTTGTCAAACTACTACAACAACAATGCATTTTCTTTATAATGTACTGATTTAATGAAGTATATCCAAATTAATATACATTGTATTTAAAAGGAATTCGAAGAATACTATTTTTATCTTACAATATTTTTAGTATATTTTCCAGTTTTTAATTTGTTGCTAAATATATTATTTTTATAAAGTAAGTCACAACAAATAATCAGACAGGTAAGTAAGTACAGTAATACAAATACATAAGTGGATGCTATGGAATAAATACATATTGTCATATATAAATATTATGGATTCTGCCGAAATTTCAAGGAATTGATTATACAAGTCACTCAAGAAATTAATACCATATGTTTTCTAAAGCACTAATTTTTAGTTAAACAGAAGGTTATTTCATTTAACTAATACACTTTGGACTACAAAGTAAGGAATAATCAATCGCATTTTGAATTAAAAACACTGTCATAAAGTTGAAGTATTGATCAAAATTTCATGGTAATTATACTTTTCAATATACTTTAATGAAATTATTTACCGATTTTCAAAGGCATTTCCGGAAGTTAACTTTAAATGGTGAGATTTTCCAGACATTTTTTTTTCTTTTTTTAGAACACTTCTTTAGGAACATGATTCAAAAATGAGGCTAAGATATTATAAAATAAATCAAAATCATGTCCTAATCTTTTCTATGTACTCCCAAACGAAATATAATACAGATTAACTAATGATATCTTAGTGATAACAAAACGCGCTTGCAATAAATTCTGAAAGTGCGTAATATATATTGTACCTCTTAAAAGAAAGGTAAACCAGATGGAACATTTTCCGACTGTTCTTCCCGTTGTGAAGGAATAAAAAATGAGTGTTCTTCAGATTGAGAATACTCATTCTTCTAGATTCATTCATCTTAAATAAGTACCCACAATCTGAAAAACACTCGCTTAGCTATAGAGAATATTATCAGATTTTGTCATAAATAATATTACCAAATAATCCCACCTTTAGAAGAATACTATATTTGAATATATATATTTGTATTTTAGTTTATACAAGCATGATATGCAATATGAACATCCTTTGGCCGAGCTGGTAGCCAAATGGTTAGCTGAGCTGTTGAGCAGAAGACAATTCACTTTTGCCTTCGTTTTAACAGTTCATGGATTCGAGTCCCACCTTTGGCATGGATGTTTGTAGTGATTCGGAATACACTTTAAAACCCATTGCTATTTAGATCCCTGTCTAATGAGCTCTAGTTTGCAGAAAATGACAATTAAAGTACAGACAAACAAACAAACATTAATTATTTATAAATTATGTATTCATAATTTATGAATAGAATTATCGCAATTCTTAGTTATTTCAACATTTCTTTATTATGCAATTGATTATTTTTTAATTTACCTGCACGAAAATTAAACTTTAATATAGAATGAATAATAAAGGCTTAAGTAATTCTCATTTATAATAACATTCATGAAATCAACTATGTAAACATCCAATAAAATCAATTAAGTAAATTACTTATAAAACGTATTAAATCCGTCATTAATTAAATGTTACAAATCAACCAAAAATATCTAATAAAAAAAATAAAAAAACAGGATCTTTTATAAACATGTGACCTACTTACCAATTACTAATTTATGCAAAAATAAAGTTATAAAAATGTAATTTTCTCTTAATATTAATATATATTTTGTATCAAATTCATAAAATATTTTAAAATATATTTATTTTTTGGTATTTTCATAGAAAGCTTCCACATAATATTTTAATAAATATAGACCTTTATGACGAATATGTATTTTCATTTTTTAATTATACTATGAACAAATATATTCAATTTATAAATAACAATATAAATTTTCTTCTGTTATTTAGAAGCTCGCATACCGTAAAGAAAGAATATATTTGATGTATAGTACACGATATTGGTAAAGGGAAAGAAGTAAATTTTTACTATGCGTCAAAAATTATTATATCTCTTTTTCCTTTTCTTCCATATTCTCACTGAAGCCGAAATATCCAGACGCTCGAGGAAAACTTCACATGCCTAAAGTTGATTGGAAACTCCAGTATAAAATACTGAAGTACTAAACAAAATTTATAACCTATGACTGAACATTCTTAATATGTGTGAGAACATTCCTCGGCCTCTTGACAACGATAGAAAATACTTTTATTTTCTGCAAAGTTCGAGAGTCATTGAAGATAAGTCATCACTTCTGGTTCTTCAGTGCAGATCTTAAGTTGTATTTCACCATCAAAATCGATGATATAAGCCACTCCCCCAAAAATGAAAAGTTTCATACCTCATATAAGAATTTGAGAAAGTAAATACCAGAATTGTCAGAAAAAATAGATCAATTTAATTTATAGTTAAGTAAAATATTGAAAACTACATGATTCTGAATTAAAAATACAGTACCTATTCATTTTTAAATATATGTTCTTGATATTAAAGAACAAGAAAATATTATATTTAATTCCTAAAGAAAATATTTTCAGTTTGGAAATAAACCAAAAGGAATTATTTTTCAATATAAAGAAATTTCTTTTCATTTAAATAAATTGTAAAAATGAGTTACTGAGAAGCTCTTGCACACTTACATTTAATATTTTAATTTAGATTTTATGAATTAATTTAATATTCTTTTGGATATAATATATGTGTGAAATATCAATTATCTGTAATAAATCGTCGAATTTTTTCAATGAATATGAAAACTTTATTTGACATTTTATAAGTATAATACATATATTATATTTTTCTTACATTAATTTTTTATAGAAAACTGAACAAATCACGCACAAATTAAATTAATTAAATTTTTATAAAAGTTTTTGTTTTGCTTATGCTTGTTGTTGTTTTTATTGGATTTAATACTTCTTTTTAACTTTAATTGTTCCCTAAACTTGCTATTTGGAATGACCTGCAATCACATACAGGTAGCAACAGTCATGATGCATATATTTATAAACGGTAAATACAATGATATAAATATTATTTATTATACACACGTACAAGATTATTTGATTGTTTGTAATAATTTTCATTGATATATAGGGTGATCTTTTTCAAGTGACAGTGTTTGAATCGTCTTATAGCCCGTATAAATTACTGAAAAGACACCAAACTTGGTATATAGTCTAATCATAATATGGGAAAAAGGACTCCGTAAAAAATATTTAGTTCCAAAAGTCACCGCCAGGATATTTTGGGGCGCTTTACAATAACGAAAATTAGCATAAAACGCAGGTATCAAAGAAAAATGCAAATGCTGTGCATTGACTGTACCAGTAATAAGGACTAAAAAAGCAAGTAGTAGAAAGTTCCGACAAAAATTCTCAGATGAAGTAATTGAGCTCCAGTGGTCATGCCTCTCACGTTACTGGAACGTGCGTTTATGTTGGTGGAATATGAAATTTGTACATTCTAAAGGACAACATAACGAAGACAGTGTGGAATATTCCTCGTGATATAGTAATCATGGCTGTGGAGAGCGTTGTGCGCAGAATGCAAGGTGTTATTTCTGAGAACGGTGTTATTACATTAAAAGTGGTCTAATTCCTCTCCAAGAAAGTTAATGTAGTATATAAGGATTAATAATTTAACTATAAGATTGTATGCGTTACTATTTTTCTTTTCTCTCACACACTTTATACACTGTAAAGCGCCATAAAATGCCCTAGCCTTGATTCTTGAAACTAATATTTTTTACATCCCCTATCCCCATGTTTTAATTAGTCTAAATACCAAGTTTGGTGCAATTACGGCTATTAGATCAATCTACAGAGCACTCCAAACACTGACACATTAAAAAATATCACCCTGTATATATATATATATATATATATATATATATATATATATATATATATATATATATATATATATATATATATATATATATATAATATATATATATATATATATATATATATATATATATATATATATATTATTATTATTATTATTTACAGTTATCTAAGTTAATGAGGACATTAACCATGTTGTTGCCTGGTTAATAAGGCCATCAATCATATTATCGGAAGGTAGTTGGATTTAATCCTAATTTAACTGACCATCCCTCATATTCATTAAAAGTAGCTAAATCATGTTAAATAGATCAGGATCGCAATACCTTTCAAGTCCTGTTCATGAATGGGGAAAAGTTTTGTTAATCGCGAGACACGAAAATTTAGAGGCAGAGGACTGACTTAGCTGTTGGTATCCCATTTAAACTGGGTTCTACCCTACGGCTTCTTGTCTGGTATGGGTTACCCTACTGGTAATTAAACTCCCTGGGTTGTCAGAGTACTCAAGACTAACTAGCACGTCAAGCTAAGGATCTCGTTGTGGAGGGAGGCAGGGATCCCACAACAACATGGATTGTCCCTCCAGAGCACCAATGGTATTAGTGTTTTCGTCCGGGAAGCTAAGTTGCTTGCGGCTTTAAAAAAGTGGCATAAACTACTCTCTTCCGCTTTCGAAATGTTCACCTCAGATCTTTAAAAGTTTCTGAAGACTCCAAAATTTTTGAGACCTCTTCCAAAGGTTTCAGTGAACAAGCTACGCCAGGACACATCCTTGAGTGCATGGAACTATTTAAGCAAGATTTATACGACGATCCTTTGATGAAACTAGACTTCTTTGGGGATGTTTAACGTTAGTGAAATAGTCTTGTGCTGCTGGCCACAGGTGACATGCAACAACAGCATACCTTTCAAGTGAATTGTTAACTCTAAGATTGGTAGGTACTTTTTGTTTTGAAGTTTTCATAAATAAAATGCACTGTATTAGCCAGTTGTAAGAAGGTGAAAGTATAAAGAGAGTTTGAAAAAATCTACCATACCATGTGTTTGCAGAAGGATGTGATTATTCAAATCCCACCAGTTAAAATAGTGAATGAGTTGAATAGTTTTCATTAGAGAATTTTTTGGTATTCATGGAATAAAAGACGTTGATAGTGAAAAGATAAATCGCTATTGAAATACAAGTATTTTTCATGATATCCAAAAAGTATTAAATTTAGATAAACTACTATGACAACAGTAATAATAGTGTATGTGTGTTGCTTAAGCTACCTGCGGAAGCAATTAAGTTCAGTTTGATTACATTTACAACTATATAGCAGAAAGTGGTAGAGCTTTTGAGTGAATACTTTTCTAAGCCTTTTCATCTTTGAACCAAATCGAAAATAAAGCTTCTAAATTAGGCTCTAAGCCAAACTGGTAGAACCCTTAATCTGGGTTAGTTAAAAACAGTATGATGTAAAGGACACAAATGATATACAAAGCTGTTTTAACTGCTAACGATTTAAAAAATATTTTATATGAAAAACTTGCATTAAAATAAACTTGTTTCAAATCTCAGATCAGTTATTAAGTTGTGGATTCAAATCTAGTTTTCTATTAATATTTTAATCATAATGGTCTAGTTTTGAAAAATAGTAATAAAGTGGTAAATTTACGAAGTGGTATTGAAATTTCACTTTAGTATAAAAATATCTCAAAATTGAATGTTGATCTAAAAATGTTTTTATTTGATTTTAAATTATTTAACACATTTTAAATTATTTAACACATTTTAAATTATTTAATATATTTACACTAACCTGGCTGATTTGCACACTGCTCTAATTATCGGAAACCAGTAAACTCAGATTAGGAACTTTCAGAAAAATACGCTATTTTCATTAAATATGATGATTTTACATTAAAAAAGCGGTGTTCGCAAAGTCTTTCAAGTGAAACGATTCCTTTGGGGTTGACAGGTCAAGTACTTGTGGTTTAATCTTTGTCTAATTTTGAAAACTCCCACCCAGCAATTTTCAAGGAGCTAGTTGCGTCCAGATTTTTGCTAGATACAGGGAAGTATGCAAATACATTTCCTACTAATGAAGTATATTTTGTGCCCTATAAGTGCGTGAATATAACTTTCATTACACGTGTACTATCGAAATGATGATTATAAAATTTTACTGCTTTGTATTTAGTTATTGTTGTTACTTATGACATCTGAATAATGCAAACTCTCTCTACCGATGGCTATGCAAATTTAAGTTAGTAAGGTGCGTCTTTCATTTTAACCAGAGCACCACGAAGGTGAAAATATGACTTTGCTCTTAGAATTCTATGTTAGATAGCATCACCAGAAGTTTTCCTCTCTCAATTTTGAGAATCGCAACAGTCGTCACGAATTAATCCAGGAGAAAACCGTACATGTGCGGTGAGTTGACATAGGTACGATTTCTGCTCTTAGAATTTTATGTTAGATAGCATCACCAGAAGTTTTCCTCTCTCAATTTTGAGAATCGCAACAGTCGTCACGAATTAATCCAGAAGAAAACCGTACATGTGCGGTGAGTTGACATAGGTACGATTTCTGCTCTTAGAATTTTATGTTAGATAGCATCACCAGAAGTTTTCCTCTCTCAATTTTGAGAATCGCAACAGTCGTCACGAATTAATACAGGAGAAAACCGTACATGTGCGGTGAGTTGACATAGGTACGATTTCTGCCACAAAACACCAGAAGCCACGATATATATTGCGCTAGACGAAAAAGGCAAAGGTCACCCGGCGATTGATTGGGACTCTCTCACGTTCCGGCCTTGATACAAAAGATATACAAATAAGATTACAAATGAATATAGAGTAAAAGACAATACAAAGATGTATACAAAGATATGTACAATATACACAGAGAGGTGATAGCAAGGGGGAGTTCACTGTAGCGAGTCCAGTTGAAATTGAAGTTCATATTGGAGGATGATGCAGATTCCAGTTTTGAACCCATGATGCAGGATGAGCTGAAGTTTATTCATCTCCTAAAAGTTTCTGGGGATGTATTTTTTTATAACTTCGCCATATTTGTTGCAAAGAAGAAAAATGTGTTCTGAATCTTGCACGATTTTGTCGTGAGGGCAGAATTTGTGGTGGAATATTTTTCTATATGCTCCTAAGGCTCCATGTGCCGTCAGGAAATGGTTGAAAATGAAATCCGTCATAAGTCTTTTATGGACACCTGGGGGAAGAGTTCGTGGAGTCTTCTTGACTTGGTTGATTGCGTCCGTTGAAGTTGCCAGAAAAAGAGCTCATTTTCGGTGGTAATCGTCTTAAATTGCTGCCAGCTCAGTCTGACTTCTTTGTCATGTGGCTTCGTAGCCTCTATTGCAGTCATGCCTGCATATTCCCACATGGGCCTTCACCCAGTGGAACATGAAGTCACCAGGATGATTTTTGTGGGTCTCAAAAATTTCGAGAAGGGTCTCTGTTTTGGGACCATACTCTTTGAGTGAAACGTGTACGAAAATTGATTCTGTGTGGATGTCACCCTGTGGGAGACAATGATGAAATTCATAGATTTCAGGATAGCGGTGGTCTCTGTTTCAAAAGCTGACCCTGAATCGTTAAGCCTGAGGAGGATGTTCTTGACTAGTTGATTGTTCTGAAAGATGAGGGTAGCACATCCCACTTTTCCTTCACGTTTGGACCCATCCGTGTAGTCGGATAATCCACGATAGTCGGATTCCAAAGTCCAATCAATTTGACACTTGTTATATTGGGACTCAATGTATGATGATCTGATTCAGGTGTTGAGATGGTTCCAGCTCTCTTTATTGACGGTAGTTAATTTCTTTAAATTCCATAGCTCATATGGAAAAATGGAACCGCAAGGCAGATGTTTAGAAGCCTGGCCCTTTGTTTTTATCCATCTCATGCAAAACTTCCTCATATTCTAACAAGGTGAAAGCAGGTTCGTCAGGAAATAGTGCTGGAGTGTTGTCGGCCATGGGGCCGCTTACCTAGGGGGAGAGGTATTTGAGAATATCTTTGATGGATTGAGTGACATCGGTAGTAGAGTCTCCGTTGTCTAGTAAAACCAGTTGAGTGATGTCCGGACATCTCAGCTGGTTCTTAATGATTTTAATGACTGTCCTCTGAAGGTATTGTAGTTAGTGATGTTGCTCAGTAAATCCCGAAATGCTTGTTTCTTAGTTTTGAGGAAATATTCTCCAGACCATTACACACATGATAACTCCTCAAAGACCGACCACATCACTTTCGGTTCCGTATTTTTAACGAGCGCGTATATCGCATGTACTCGAAATGTTTTGGGCGGCATTGGGAATCAAATCTCACCCTATTGGATAGAAGGCCGATGCTCTAACCACTAAGCCTCTCTTTTTGCTTATTCTCATTTATGACTATGTTCAACCAAAAATACTTCCTGGAACACAATGAAATTTCTTAAAAATTGTGAAAATGAGAACTGCATTATGTAGTCCCTTCCTTGAAATTCGCAGTTGTGAATATGATACTACCAATTTAAGCTGTCAAAGGTGGAAAATATGAAAATGAAATAATATTGTTTACTTAGTATTATAAACTGATATTTCTTTTTTATGTTTTTGTTTTAAATTTCAAAAAAAGTATTAATTTTTCTTTTGTCGAGAATATGATGAAAAACGTGGGATCTTGCTTAATCAGTGAATTTTTGCAAATTTATTTCACTACATTTAGTATATTGGTTTCCTTTTTCTGCAAGTTTTTACCCTTCGAACATTATTGCATAAACATTTAGCACATTTTCTTGAGTATATTTTTGTATGAAATTTCAAAATTAATAAATTTTCCTTTATTCAAGAGTGTATAAAATTATGTAAATCAGTATTATAAAAAATATAGATTTTGTAAGAAAATATTAATTTATTATAAGTATTTAATTTTAAGATAATTTTACATTTATTGTACTCAATTATAATTTTGCACACAAATTTTTATTCATTGTTGAGATAAATTTGCGTTGAAGTTGACTTTGTATATTTTTTGCTAATATTTTTAAATACGTCTCACATCGTTTAAGGAAAGTAGAATTACTACTTGGATAAAAAAATCAAGTAGAAACAAAAATACCTTTCTATAATGAAATTAGTTTGTTTGGAGGTTCACATTTTCTTTTTTTATGCAGGATTAAATTCTATCAGGACCACAAACTTCATTTTGACATCAAACATCCAAGACATAGGGGAAAATCAAGCACATGAATTTAAAAGTATCAATAAAAACGTTTTAAAACGCTAAATTTATTCTTTAATTGCAAGGAATTAATTTTATAAAGCTTTTATTTCTAGTTATTCGTTTATTTTTTATATATAAGATAATAGTTTTTAAGTAAGTAAATACTCATGAGTATAAAAATCCACACTAACTTTAGAAATTGCTAAGAGAACGTTTAATCAGTAAACTTATTTTAATGTTAATTTATTTTTTTCTATTTTGGAAAAATAATTACTTGTATAATATTGTTTTATTTCTTGTTATTGAATAAAATATTTAAATTTCAAACATTTATTTGTGCAACATGTGTTACAAATTATTGATATTAATAAATATGTTTTATATTTGATATGATATTTCATACATATATATTCCATTGCTAAGTTTTTATTAGTATTATGTTTTCTTTTCATTAAATATAAATGTAATTAAGAAATACATATCTAAATTTAAAAGCAAGTATATTTTTTCTTTAGAATGCAAAAAAAAATAACTCTCTGTATTCTGTCAATAGAATAATAAATATATATGGAATGAAATTTTATGAAGAAAATGTTTTATTAAGCTTTAAATAATACTTATGACTTTTACTTATAATATATAAATCTTTATTTTTTATAGTTTTTTTGCATGTTTTTATATTGTAATGTAATTTTAGGACAACACATGAATGGACTCTTTTTATAATAAAGGGACAATTTTAAAAATGTGATTATTGAAATATACTTAGGTTGTGTAATGTTTTCTTAAGAATTAGATTTTGTTAAATAAGTTATCCCAAAATTTTATTTAACTGAAAATATCAATTGCTTTGTTAGATATATGTTATCCATTAAACTGTATAGTTGTAAAGTTTTTTTTGCTAAGGGTTTCTAAATTATTGTCATTGAAAATAATTATCCATATTTTCAATAGAATATGAAATTTAAATTCATTATAACACATTTGCAAAAAAAAATTTAAACAGTAGAATTTGTAAAATCTTTTACACTTTATGTAGTTTCAACTTCAAAATAAGCTTTATTTTTTTATAAAACGTATCAGGTTTAGCCATTGCAATGTAATAATGATATATCAGATAATCTGTAGTAAAATGACACGTGACATTTGTCTGAAAGCTAATATTTTTTCTCAAACTGCAACTGCGTGACAAAAATATTCCATGAAGCAATCTCTAAAATCAGGAAATTTGGACATTTCTCATGGGTTGACCTTCTGATATTTCTTCATTTGTCACAGAAAGGAAACCAATACCAAAGAAGTCTGAAATCACAAATTTGTATTTTTACTAATTTACTCGTGAGAAGTAATGCTCGATTAATTTTTAATTAATTTTTATTAAAGTAATTTATAAATAATTTTTAAAAGTATTGTGCAAATAATTAATCAAAATCATTCTCTGAATACTTTTAAAAGCTATTTATTTTTAAATTGAAAATCATATTACAGAATGCATTTTACATACATAATTAAATTAAAGCCCTTAACCAATTAAAAAAATTGTTGGAAGTAATTTCAATTTTTTTTATTATTCTTACGTTAAAAGAATACTTTTTAATAAAAATATGTAATATTTTATACTATTTCACAACTAACTTTTTGTATGATCAAAAGCATCATGTTTATGTGTGTCTTGATTAAATTTAATTGATGTTTTCTAGCTACAGATCATTAATTTTTTTAAAGATTATTCGATGTTTAAAATTTTATGTTAATATAATTTTTAGCATGCACAGATTTTTCTAATAATTAAAATATTATAGTTTTCTTAAATTTTTTTTTATAAATTTGTTTTGTGCAAACTTTCTGTTTAAGCTAATTATATTCTAAATATATTATAATTTTGATCAAAATTGATTCCCATATATGTTGCAAAATATAAATCATGCAAAAGAATTTTTAATTGAAATTGATTGAGTACGAATGGAGTAAGCTTAATTAAAAACACATTTGTATGGAGACATTTTAACTAAAACGAATGAAGAAAAATATTTTTGAAATACTCAGCATATATATTATTATAAAATCAAAAATATTTTATTTTTTCAATCAAAATATACTTTTTTAAGTATTTATCAAAAATACTTAAAAAATCAAAAATATTTTATTTTTTAAGTCATAAAAATTTTATAATTTAAGTAGAGATAACAAAAATGAAAATTGTAAAACTAAATGATTTTAATTGCAAGACTGATTAATATAAAATATTTATAATTGAATGAAAATGTTAATAACTCATTCATATATCACTTTTCTGATAATCGGATACTGAAATGTATTACCTAAGACATCTTAAAATCAAATATTTTGTTGATGTGTAACATGTAATGAAATTTTTTTCAAAATTTTTAAGCATAGTTAGAAATTCCTCTGAGGAGTATTAGTTTTATTTAATGCAAAATATTTTTTGCATGTTTCATTAATATAGTTTGTGGCCTGGGTGTAAATTAAAAATCCATTTTATCTTTGATCAAAAATTAAATATTGCCAAATTGTTAACTATAGCAAATTGTCTCGTCTAATAAAGTGTTGTAGTTATATATTTAAAACACAGCTTTAAATTTAATCTTATTTAAAAACTCTTCTTTTGCATCTTATTTGCTCGAAAACTTAATTGCGTATCCCTGGAAGCTATAAGAGTGTTGGAGAGAAGCCTAATAAATTCGAAACTTGTTCTGGAAAAATAAAAGGGATTTAACTTCACATGCAGTGCCTGGATATTTATTTCATGTAAGAATTAAGTTATTTTCTTTCGTCTTTAAAAGCCGCGAGCAATTCAAATTGCGTCATACCATTATTACAGAAATCGCTAAGTTTGTGAGCAATTAAAGCAAATCCGAATAATTCATTTGTCAAACAAGGCTTTTCTTTAATTAAAGTAAATTAAATTTTCATTTCTACAAAATAGTTTATTTGTTTAGTTTCTTCTTCTTAGCTATTACTGCATAAATCTTATATTTTAACTTCAAGAGGAAATAAAATATAAAATTTCACAGTTTGAAATAAGAATTATATTAAAATGTGTCATCATAATTTTTATTTTTTTGTGTTCAAATTAGTTAGAACCGTTACCATTAGCCTCCTCAGCCTTAATGTACGAAACTTTATACTCAAGAGCCAACGCTTTCATTTTAATTAAATCTCCTGCAAATTTATGATAGGTACATAAATGATTAATAATATCTTAATAAATAACAGAAGATTTTAACATTTGAAATCGGCAATAATACTGTCTGAATATTTTCTTTTCGTTAACATATTTAACCAATAAACATATAGAATTTACGCCATAACTGTTAAATATACATAAATAATATCTAAATATTTTACTTTTTTTACAAAAGTATAACAATTTTGATTATATTTTTTTAACAAAAATTTACTTGCAATGAATGCTTATATAATTCAACAAAAAAAATGTTTGACTGTCTAGTGCTTTTTCATTAACAATTTTACAGTAATATCACACAAGTAAACATAAATGTATAACAACGTTTTACTAAATAAAACTAATATGTTCAGCTACATTGATATTTATGTGATATCAATAAATTTGTTTCAGGCTTTTCTCAATGAAACCAAATTTGCAGAGAGTGATTGAAAATCACAGTTTATACTTAACAGAAAAAAAAAGATTCAATTAACAAATACATAATAACTAGGAAAGCACATTTCTTAAATATAATTATGAAAAATTAGAAAAGTTAAGTGTAGTGGCTTATTAAGTGTATTATATAAGCATAACACAAAAATATTTCTATATGCTAGGTAATAAAATTAATATAAAGCAATGTTTCCCAATATTGTTTCAGGATACAATTTAAATTTGTTTGAAAGATACTAAAATAAGAGAGCGTTTGAGGAACAAATAGAATGACGATATTTATTGACCAAACATTGATTCATTGATTAAATACTTTAAACGACAAATTAAAAATATAATTCTGGAAAATTATTGATATCGTTGTCATATTCAAAGCCAGTAACGGAAAAGAACACTGAATGAATAAAAATATAGTTATGTATCATTATAAATATTTTTCATTAATCCCTTTTATTTAATATAATATATACAATTTTTCTTTTTTTATACATTTTTCATTTATCTTTTTTTTGAATTGGAATTTTCAAAGGAGTAAAAATCATATTTCTGATATGCAATGTAATTTAAGTTAATTGATTTATGATTATAGTGTAATATTATTTGGGGCACACAACTAAACTAAAAACCTTGCATGAAAAGTATCAAAGTTCATATTGTATCTTCATTGTAAGCAATATTTTGCATTGCAAAATATTGTATACAATGATTAAATTTTTCATTTCGTTCTTTCTGGACAGAAATGTGTGTAGTGATAAAAGTTTACTAATGTCGATATTCAAGACTAATGTAATATAATTGATAGCAAATATTTTTAGCAGAACTGTAGGCTTTCCTAGGGTGAAAAATTGAAAAAACAATTTCTGGTTTTATTCAATTTAATAATTTAATCAATTAATAAAGGAGAATAATATAAATTAATTAATAAAGATTAAGATAATTTAATTAGAAATAATGACAAATAATATTGAAATTTTTTCCCTGAAATTAAATAATATTTCATTATAAAAAATGGAATTATTTTTCTTTAAAAATATATATAATACAATTATTATTAAATAACTTATTATTTAAATGAGTTGCATAACTCTAAGAAAAATTTTCCATAACATTAATGAGTTAGTTCTATTAATAACGTAAAACATGTGACATTCTTTGATATTTCTCTTGGGATAATATCGTACCTAAGATGCTAGATCTTAAGAAAATTGCTTTAACTAGCACCATTCAACTTTACACGCATTTCGCTTTACACAAATTATCCATAAGAAATTGAATTATCACTTAACGCAAATTATAACTATCCCTCAATAAAGTAGTTGATAATGTACTGCTCGAGACATTAAAGAGAAGCAAATTAGTACAACAAGCATATTAAACTAATTATTACCAGACGTGAAATGCGATTAATTTCTGTCAAACTAAACTTTGCATTCAAGTTTCCAACATCAATATAATACAATCTGGGCATATTATCAGAATCTCAACGACGACTCCTAAAGGCAGTCTTTCTCAGACTGCCTCTAGGAGTCGTCGTTACTTTACGACGTTACTTTCTCAGTAAAGAGTAAATGGTGTAAACAAATTTCTAAAAACGTTTTGGAAGAATTCAAGGGACACTTAAATGAATATCATATTTCTTTTTCTGATCAAAAATAGATTTTAGTTATACATTTCAATCGATTTAATACATAATTGGCCAAAACCAATATTTTCAGTTTTGTTCTGTAATTGGAGATTGTAGGAAATAGATAAAAATATGCATAAATCAATAATCGTATACATGTCTTTTAAATAAATTTTTCATTTCAGCTTTTTTTTTTCATTTGAACTAACTCTTCTTTTTTGATTTTTTTTATTCGTACAAATTAAATTATAGTTAAATTATTTTTGTTTTATTATATTGTGGCATTAAAGTTTGCTTTATACAATTTTCTAATAATATTCAGTTAAGATATTCTATTTTTGTTTTAATTTGTAAAAGGGAAATAAGTATAATTACATATGCAATATTTCTTTTATTTTTTAAAGTATCGTAGTTCCATTTATAATCGATATTTCCATATTTATCGCTTAAATAATACACTGCTCATGTCAGGAAATGAAACCCTCCGAAAGAGGCATATAAATCAAGATAAATGTGCATTTGCCCTGATGAGATTATGAGTTATTAACTTTGAAGGATTAAGTCAAATCAGGGGCGATCACAATGACCTCGGCAGCTGCTATATAAACAGAGAAAAAGTTTTGTATTTTAAAAACATTTTTTTTCTTTCTTTTGTATGCTATTTAACTATACCATCGAGAATGTTCAGCTGCAAAGAAGAATAGTACCCATAAGGAGGCGCAGACAATCTTTCATATAAATCGGTGATGTTGTTCAATGAAATCAAGCTATAGTGATATGCGTCTGTAATTTCTGATTGAAAGCGCTAAACGTATATCTATGGTACCGACAGCAAATTTCTTGAATGGCATTACTTTAAGCGATGATAGCTATAGTTTTCACATGTCAGTAATGGGGAACACTAACCATAAAAAAACAAATTAAGTCTGTTGCATATCATTGAATGTTCTTTTGTATTATTCGACGTCGTTTGCAAATGAATGGAATGACTTTTTTATGCTTGATACAAAATCAAAGGCATTTGTACTGTCAATGGTGCCACATCTTCGACTATGGAAAATAGAATAATACAACATGATTTTTACTGATGAAATACGATTCTGTCAAAACACCATGATCGCTGATTAGAGTTTGAAGCGGTGGTGGTAAGTGACTGCTGAGTTGATACGCCGTCCATGTCTTCACTGTTTCCAAACTTAATATCATAGTTTGGATTTTTTGCTGAGGTATATGACAATGTTTATAGCTATCAACTGTGATTGCTATGAATACTGAATTTGTCACCTGTAACATCTCACATGTGGCTATAATTTGAATCATTTAACTCTGCAATTTTTATGTAAAATTTAATGTAAAATGAAAAATTAACGGCATTTTAATTCACATAAAATGGGACGTGGTTGTTGCTGCACCAGCATGCTTCCCTGTAACTGACTCTGATTTTGCCTCTGCAAGTTTAATAGAAGCATCCGAGTGGATTCCTCATGTTCTTAAAGCAGGGACTAAGCAGAAAAAACACTAATACTTGACCTGCCTACCCCAGAGGTATCATTTCACTTGGAAGACATTTGAGACCAATCTTAGTTTTAACGTGCCCCAGTCACATTTAGAGAACACGACAGATCTTGTGTTAAGCCGAGATTCCAACTCACTACATCGGATAATGAGAAAAATGCCCTAACTAACATGGTTATAGAGGCAACATTAATTGGGCCGTAAAGTGAAGTAAAGTAAGCACTAGCAGAGATCCCTGTACCTAACCCTGAAAGAATTTTACCATATTTGATGGACCCGCTGGAGAGAAAAGAAAATGGAACACAGTACATACAAGACTATACAATTATTCTTGCAATCGTATGGAGACACTGAAAATTATTACATTTACACAGTAAAGAGGGTAGTAAAGTATACTATTTTACACAAATTGGATTGCAATTGAGAGTTAATATGGGGACACGTAAGAAGCATTCCAAATAGGTGTATGACAAAATACATGGCAGGAAGGGGTAAGACAGGCATATAAAATACAAATCAAATAGCATGCATATAAGAAATAAAGAAAATGGAAAACAAAAAGAAATTAAGAATGATGAAACAGAATTAAATACATATACCTGCACTTACTGCAAATTGATGAGGTAATAATGATTAATGAATAATTAATGCATTTAGTACATGAATTTCGTTGTTGGGTGCATCAGCTTAAGGTAAGTTAGGTCATATGAAATTTTAAGCTATACAAACAAAAAGTTTAGATAAGTTATACATAATACATTAAAATAAGTCAATACAACATAATGATAATAACTGTGATTAAGTAATTAAGTTAGAGTGCTGGAATGATGGTGATAAAATAGGAAACAATTAATAATGAACTATATACAAGGAGACGAAAAACTGGCGAAATGTTACAGGTAGAGAAAAAAAAATGTCTAAATGTAGAATATGAGAGAGATGGAGTATGCGGATTTTACGGCTCATCATCTTCCAAGTGAAGTCTATCACCGTCACGGGCATCATTATCCTTCTATTCCTGTGGAATTATTAAGTCCCTATATTCAAGGAGAAAGTTTATAAGGTTAATAATTTTTAGCTTTGCTACCTTGTTGATGGTGATGTTTTTGAGCCAGACACTTTTCAGATTGTCATTGGGGATAGAAAAGTGACAGGAACTCGTGATGGGGCATGTTGTAGCGTAATGAATTGGAGTACCTTCTTCTCCTCATGCACAGCTATCAGTGGGTTGTACTCCTATTCTATGCAGGTAATTTGGAAATGGGCCATGTCCCGTTACAAAAATCGTTATTTGTCTTGGCCATCACTGTTGGTTCAAATTCTCTTTTGGCAAGATGGAGTATACTGGGCGTCCAGTGGTATTCTTATCCCACAGAGTTTGCCAATTCTGAATTAATGCAATTTTCCTGATCCTTTTGTAGTAAGACCGAGGAAGAGAGAGATGTATTTCCTGTTCATCTGAAGAAGCAGCAGTTTTTGCTAGGCGGTCTGTTATTTCGTTCCCTTCAAATCCTACATGAGCCTTTATCCAGCAGAGGGAGATCTTTTGTTGGTTGTTAAGTTTTTCTTAAATTTGCCTGGCTAAAGGACTGATGAAATTCTGATTAATTGGGCCGTGGTAGCCTAATGATTTGAACATCGGCCTTCGATCAAGAAAAACTGGATTCGATTACCAAAGTCGCCAAAGACCCACCGAATATATGCGATATGCGTGCTTATTACATCTGGAGAATATAAAGTCACTTGATAAGTCGTTGGGCAGTTACCATGGATATAATTGTCTGGAGAAAATATCCTCTCCTTCCAAATCAATATCAAACTTGTGGGAGAGGATCCTCTGATGGTGCCATCTATCGGAAGAGATTTTGAGCAAAAACATAGTTTCACCTTCTTGGTGCTGCTCAGGTTAAGCGAAAAACTCCACCTTCTATTTCAATTTCGCACAGCGGTCTGATAGCTTGCTTATCATGTCCAAGTGTTATAAACAAAATATATTCATACATACATATGTATATGTGTTTGTGTGTGTGTACATATCAGAGGAGAGTTTGTAAAGTATTTGGATGCAATTACTCTAATTAGTATGGAAGTAACTAGTATATTACAAGTCTGATTTCTCTCATTTGAAGAGTTATTACCAAAAGGTATAAATGCAATCAGTGATACAATTTGTAAACATCTTCTTAAGCCATAGTATGATAAGTATGACTTTACAACGTGTATAATATTGCATGATGCCAACTTCAGTATAAAAAGGAAAGAATTCTGACGAAATTTTAACACAGTTATTCCTTAATTATTTCGAATTCAGAATTATTTTACCGAGAGACGTAAACACGGATTATCTTTTAAATTGTTTACAGTTTAAAACCACTGATTAAATAACGATAAAAATAACGACAATGAAAATCAGAATATATTTTTAAGGAATATAATTGCCTTAAATAAATGTTTTGAAATTATGTACTCGTTATTAATCACGGTTTTAGTATAGTATGTAACAATAAGTTTTCCTGAAGAATGTATTTTTCCAGACATTTTAATATCTATAAATAAATTTTCAGAACTTACGTACGTGTAAAATGTTTGTAAATACTACAAATTCTTTCATAAATATTTTTCTGTGATATGGTTAAATTAAATACATCCCTATATATATATATATATATATATATATATATATATATATATATATATATATATATATATATATATATATATATATATATATATATATATATATATATATATATATATATATATATATATATATATATATATATATATATATATATATATATGTGTGTGTGTGTGTGTGTGTGTGTGTGTGTGTGTGTGTGCGTGTAAGAAACTTTTAAATTTAAACTATTATATTCAAAACATTTTATTGAGCATATGTAAGTAACTAATGTAATTAAACCTATGAAAGTCCTTTATTTTACAAATTACACTTATTGAATTATTAATTTTAAAAAATGGGATAAATTAACAAAAACATAAATATTTTTTAAGTGTTCAAGCTAAAGTTTAATATCAAAATATCATAAAGAAGATGCAAATCTGAAAAAAATGGAAAGTTAGTTAAATTCGATGCCTGAAATGTAACTTGAGAATAATTGTATACCTTAAAGTAACTTCATTATTTATAATTTTTTAATAAATCGTAAATTATTTTCTTTAATCTAAATAAAACACATTCATTTGTACTTCAAAACTTATGAAATTTTCCTAAGGTTGCACATAAGCACTTATACAATCAGATAAAAGTATACGTTTAAAAGAATAGTAGCCAAGTACCCAATTTACTTTTTTGTGTACAGGATATTTTTTAATATTCATGCATAAGTATACTAAAATTAATGAACGTAAATATGATTTATTTTTAAAATGTACCCTAAAAGATAATCAAAATTTTATTTATCAAAAACAATTAAAGTTATTTTGTTAAATTTTGTTCCATTGAATTTTTAAAATAAATTTTAAATTATCTTTAAGTTAAATTAAAGTAATAGTTTTAATTCCCTTGAAAAAAAAAAGCTTGATATATTATTTTATTACATCCCACATTTTTAATCAAATCTAATATAAATTCTCATATTTTTTTAAAAAATTATTTTGAGTTAACATTATGGCACTTTATTAAAGACAGGTTTAACATGTACAGAACATTTTCTTAACTGAGACGATCTTCTTTAATATGAGATAATCATGTTATACGTATATATGCTAGATTGTTTTGTTTATAATATCAACAAATAATTGCATATAAACACTTTTTTTTTACAAAATAACAATTTATAACTGGTAGATGCAACTTATTAAAATTCAGTTCCTAAACTGAAGGCATTTATCTTTTCAAAGAGAATTAAATGATTGTATATTCGAAGTTCATTAGAGAGATTAACATTTGGATTGCACGTAAATGTAAGGATAATTATATATTTTCTCATTACTCTGAATAAATGCTCAAAACTTGCTTTTGTTTGAGTTATAAAGAAACTCTTTTAATCTTCTTTTCTATCAGTTATTGTTCCAGACATGATCTGATTTAGTTGACACTGTCTTCCAGTTATTTATTCGCCATACAAAGAAGATGAAAATAAAAAAGAACACTTGTGATGTTCAACACTTCCATTGGCTTAGAAAGATAGAGAAGTGTAATTTAATTCTGGAAAAGAAAGAAGTGTACGTGTCAAGGCAGAAGCAAAATCTCTTTTCAGTTTTCAGAAGGCGATTGCTTATTTATTAAGCTTCCCTCTACCTAACTCTTTAATAGACTCCAGAGATTAGATCTTAAAACAAGCGAGCTAATAGTGTGAAAGATGGTTGCCAAGTCGTGTTAAATTGGCGTTTATGGTATAAATGCATTAAGCTTTTATTATCTTGAGAAAGTGATCGCTTCATGCAAGATTGGTAATTAATAGTCTGCTTATATGCAAGCAGTGGCAGGAGTTTATTTTCTTTCTTTTTTTCTGGATAATGGGTGGAAATTTATAAAACAAAGATAACAGTTTATAGATTGCCTATGAAAATTTTCATATTTTCTACGGCGTAGCTTAAATGTTATCTCTATTAAATATCTGTTTTTAAAATATATGTGAATATTTTGATCCCACAAACTTAATCATGAAGGCTTTAAAAAAACCAATGAAATGTAGAAAAATGTGGTTAAAAATTATTCCATGTTACAATCTCAGCTCTATCAGCTTTACTATTAGCATTCGGAAGTTAATGATGCAAAGTCTCAAAGATTCTAACAGATATCGATTCACATGATGCAACTTTGTCACCACAGCCTACTTTATTCGGACTAATTAAAGTGTATTCCAAAAACGTATAAACATATACAGTTAAATATATATATATATATATATATATATATATATATATATATATATATATATATATATATATATATATATATATATATATATATATATATATATATATATATATAACTGTATCAATTATTTCTATGGCTATATATATATATATATATATATATATATATATATATATATATATATACATTATGTAAATAAACTCTATGTGACAACATTCAAATATTATTGTTCCTGTCCTTATAAAATTATTTTTCTTCTGAATACTTGACTAAAACAATAAAAGCCATAGAAATAATTGATAAAGAGGATTTGCGAACACTTTCTAAATATTTTACGTATATATATAAAGAAAATTATATTGTATTAGCAAAGCTTTTGTAAAGTATTTCGTTGACTTCTACCTCAAATATTTGGTACGAAGAGGAATTTTATTAAGATGAAGAGCAGAAATAATATATGAATGTTCTCACATAGAGTGTCACATAAGTTTCCGCGTAAAGTGTTTTCTCAATTCAATTTCCTTAGTGAGATTAGATTTTATAACCTTGGGACTAAATTTTTAACATTTCATACCGATGAGTAGAATATATATAAAATATTGCTAAAGCGCGTAATTGGTAAATTTAAAAATAAGTAATTTTAATATAAATTTCATTTTTAAGGAATAATGATTAATTCATTAAAATTTTTGATTTAGCCACGTTTTTAGCCATTGTATTAAAGTGTTATACAGAGAATGATAAATAAAGTTGAATATCCATTTCGAAACTTCGAAATCTTGTCTTATTCGAATGTTCTTCTAATTCCTGTCACGTTGATTTCCTAGTCTCTGATGAGTGACAATAGTATTGAACAACAAATGAAAAATATGAAAGAAGTTTCTGATTTTAGTGTCCAGTTCGTAATATATTTTTGTCACGTAATGAGGGCTGGCAAAAATATTAGATTTTCGATAAAAGTTATCGACAGTCTCCTACTGGATTATATGATTTATCATGATTGCGTTTGAATAAAGTAGATTTTTTTTCATATGAAGAAGAAGAAGGAAATTTTGGGCGTAGAAATGACTGCTTATTATTAGTTTCCAAAAAAAAATTCTGTTTAGTTCTGCTTTCAATAATGCTTTCTTATTATTTCATCGGTCACTTTGAACGAGAAGATTATAGATTGAATTTTGTAAAAGTTATAAATCATCTAGCATAAGTTATGTTACGTATTTGATGTGACAACTATATTACATTAAAAGACTGGACAATATTGTAAAGAATTACTAAATGACCACAAATTTCCAAGATAAAAGTGAGAACCGAACCTATGAATTGCACTGTTACCATTTGATTGTCAGTTAGCTGATTTTTTGTGCAGGTTGTTCCGATGATCTGTGCTATACTTTGCATTGTAAAATATCATTGTAAGCAAATGGATGATGTTTCATCGTATGACAACGAATTAAAAATACTCAATATCATTTTTTCTAGAATGAATTTTGTCATTAAAGATTAGTTAAGTACTTCGCATTGAAGGTAAGACCAGTGAAACGTGATACCTAGGATTTTTGGTGCTCAAAAGATAGATGCAATATATTAATGTAAAAAAAAACATTGTGAGAAAAATAAAAATTACAAATCTCTTTGTGTATTTTTACTCATTTATTAATTTAAATAATATGTTGAAAAATATAAATAACGTATCTGTGATGTTTAAAATTATTATATATTTTATTAAAATTTATTTGGTAATAACTTAAATTTCAATTAATATTGTATTATTTTATTTCTATTAATTCGATGATTCACAAATATTTTTAATAAAAGCATAAAATTATTATCCATAATTGTAATTGCTAACCAAAAAATCCATTAAATATTTAACTGAAATTAAATTGTCTAAAACTGGATAAAAATAATGTTAATTAAACAAATTTAATTTATGAAACAAAATAAACTAATTTAACTTTAAAGTAATATGGAATATAAATATTTTCTATTAATTTTAGATACTTTCATTAACGATAACAATCATTTACAATGTGTAAGGTATTTTCATCCCAATTTAGAATATCTTTAGAAAATGTTTCATATCATAAATTAAAATTTATTCATTGATGAATCTAAATTTAATTTTACATTCATGAAATTAATATCAAGTGATCTTCAGAGAGTAGGTGAAAAATTAATGAAGTTAAGAATAATTACTTAGTTAATTTACTATTATTAACTTAAAATTTAAATTTGCAATAGCAAAAGATTATTACTTAAGTGAAGGTCATTTTTAAATTGGTATTAAAATTATAATCACTTAAGGAAATCTTTTATAAAAGCTTATGAATTGTGTAAGGCATTTGGTTATTGTAAGCTTGTGGTTTTTATTATAGCTAAAAGTAAGTGCTTATGGCTTATGTTGCATCAAATTTTCTTTTCATTTTGAGAAGGTTATTAGTCTCACATTCTTTTGTGCTTACGTAATGTGTGAAGTTTTAAACTTAATACCTTCAAAACTATACACTTACAACAATTACGGATTTCTTTCTAAAAATTAATATTTGCTATTGTTTTTCAGGACAAATGTTTAGGTTGTCAGAACTACCCTTTATTTGTCACGTGAGTGATTAAGTTTAAATGGACAATGTTATTTCTTCTGGACTGCGCGAAATTAATATGATCTCTTTTCGACCTGTTGGGCATTTTCTGGAAGATAGAACACCTTTTGTTAAAACAGTTATAGTTTCTTACACAGTTATAAGTTCTTATTTGAATTGACAGTGGAACTAATATAGGAATTCAAACACGAATGTAAAGTTACATAATACAGACACAATTGTATTAATGGACATATGTCAACAAATATGCTTTCTCAGATGGAAAGGAATGATAACAGCATCAAACTATCTAAGGTAAACAGAGAAAGGTAAAGAGCTTTGATTATTTACGATCATAATACTAGAAGATAATTTTTTTCTCTCTCTTGCAAGCATTGGATAAAATTATTATAAATTCACCAGTTAGTGTCTCCAAATATGATTGATAAAATAATGTGCCAAGTACAGCCCAAACTGGCGAGAAAATTGTAACTACTTCAGTAATCACCCCTAAAATACGATCTGTTAGTTCCGCGTTGTAGGAAAACGAATTGTACAAACATTCTCCTAAAACGCGTTCTCGTATAACGCGTTATGTACAAATGATTCACTTTAACTTTTCTCGTTAAAGGAGGTTTAAATTGAATAGTAAGGAAAAACTAAGTGATGAGAAATATGTGCATTTTATTAAAATCAAATTAAAACATGTTAAATAAAATAAACGCAACTAAAACAGTTAATTTAAAAATAAATCAAGTAATTCCAAAAATAAATTTATTACATGTTTATTCGTTGTAAGAGCTATCTGAAACAATACTCCACCGCGACATCTTTTTTAGTAGAATGTTCAAAGGTCAATATTATAATTTAATTTAATTTTATGAGAAAATGGTTGTGAACTGTACATATCGTTATAAATTCCTCAGTACTGAATTATAACGCGGAGAATTAACGTGTTATGTGGGGAAATGACATGTAACACGACTGGAATAAAATCGCGTAGTATGAAAATGCATTATAACAGTACCGTGTTATAGGGTAGATTGCTATATTTTTTAAATTAAATAAGAATCATTTTCCAAATTGAATTTACATTTCCGAATAAAATCATTCTTTCTTACATATTAAACACTTACAATCTAAAATTTTAAGATTATGTTAAAAATTTGGAAAAGATTCTAAATGCTTTAGCAATAAATATTTTGATGATATATAATATAAAGTATTCATATTTTTTATTGAAAAACAAGATTCAACCTCTTCCCCTGACACTTTGGTATTTTCTTACTTAAAAGAATAAAGTTGAAATAGAAGAACTGCAGAAATTCCTTGCAAATGACGTTCCAGAATGCCAAAAAATCTTTTATATTTGAATACCGTTCAAAAATCTGTCAAAATTTTATTCTGTCCCTGACGTTTTTGTGAGAAAGCATTGAAGAGAAGAAGGCTCTTTGCAAAGACACCGAAAAAATATTTTTTGTACAATAAGGTGGAATATTTGGTTGATGTGTTTCCATGTATCAAGCTAATGTGTGGTTATGGAATTATGTTCAATGGAATTATAAAATATTAATGGTTTTATGAAAAGTATAATCTTGAGGAATAATGTAATTCTTTTTTTCTTGATCGTAAACCTCCAATCAGAAATATCCTTTAGACTTTACGAAGACACATCATTCCAAGAGAAATTGTTTGCTGTCAAGATTTTCTGATTAGAATAAGATATTTCATTTTAAATGAGAAAATATATTAACGGGCAGATAAATGAAAATATTAAAATTTAAAAATAGTTTTTTTTTTCTTCAAAAATTTTAATTTTTTAATTTTAAAAATACATTTTTCCTGTGGTATTGTGAATTATTTTAACGAATTTAAAAATAGTTTGTCATTAATGTAATTTAAATAATTATTACAATTATTTATGTGCTTTTTTGCAATTTTTAAACATAAAAATATAAACTAGACAGTTCTTAAAATAAATAATATCATATGAATAACAATAAAATCTCTCTCAACTATGTATAATTTAATAAGAGTGTGAATGGATACAAATATCATTAACTTTTCCAACATAATAAAAAATATTCAGCATTTCCAACACATTATAATTAATGAAAATTATAAATTAAATAATAAATAATAATAAAGGAGATGATAATTAGAAAAACAGAGAAATATGTTCTCCTTCAATTTCCTTTTAAACCGTCATAATTTTATAAAAAATAATTTTTTTAATTGATTTAATAAAATTAAACGCGATATTTCTGTGAATACTTTATTTGCAGTTAAAGGAAAGAAAATACTAAGTTTACTGTTTAAATAAAAATATCTTTGAACATAGTTGCAGAACAGATTTTTTCCATATGAAAAGGCCCGCATTTGATTTCAATTCTTTGTTGAACAATAAAAGACAAATGTTTGCTATGACATTTTGATCCACTAAATGATTTAAAGCTGCAAAAAAAGCATTCTATAGTCAAACAAGTAATTGCTCATTGGAGGGTGTATTCATATGTCCCAAAGGAGATAACCAAGAGAATTTTCAAGCGCCTCTATTCCTTTAGAAAAGATTTCGGAAAACGCAACAATCATCATAAGTTTTGTAAACTAGTGGCTGGTATTCAATCCGGAACCCTTCACTCCAAAGAATGATGTCCAATCACTAGGCCATGAAGATGGATATCTCATTTTTAACTTCAGCTCAAATCTCTGTTGTGGTGAGGACCTCGAAATCTTCCAAGCTTCAAAACTTTTGTTATAGGAATATAGTCTACTATTTATAGGAAGTAATTTATGCAATGGTTTGGTTTATTTGTCACTCAACGGTTATTTTTTGCACTCGAGGGCTAATTAAATCAGAACCTACAGCTTTAAGAGAATTTTTAACTACTATAAACATTTGTGCCCAAAGTGGGCTTTGAACCCTTGAATTGTTGATCCGAATGAAAGAGCGTTAAACGATTTGGTTGCTGTTTCAGCATTTATGCGATGAATATGAAAATTACTTATATCATATTTCGATTAGTAAACTATACATCCATTAATGTTAGTCATTATAGTGATAAATATAAATCTAAAAAATAATTATATTGTTGGTTTTATTAAATAATAAAATAATAATATTGGTGAATAATTAATTTTTGATCGTATATCATCAAATTGGAAAAATGCTATAGACTTAAGGAAAACATATTATTCCAAGAGAAACGATTTGTTGATAAGATCATTTCAGCAGTATAAGATATTAATTTAAGGGAGAAAATATATTAACGGAACTATTAATGAAACTTTTAAAATTTAAATTATAATTTTTTATTAAAAGTTTTGAATTTATTAATTTTGTATAAAAATTGTGCCAATGGTATTTTGAGTTATTTTAATGAATTTAAAAATATTGTGTCAATTTAAATAATCATTGTAATAATGTATTTATTTATTGTAATTTTTAACCACAAAAATATAAACTAGACTGTTCTAAAAATAAATAATACCATATGAATAACAATAAACTCAACTCTCAGTAATTTAACAAAAGCGTGTGAATGAATACAAATATCATTAACTTGTTCATAATAATAAAAAATAACTAATTATTTAAATTATTGTTTGATTTATTAAATAATATAAAATATTTTAATAACATGTGAATAAGAATTAAAAGGATTTTTGAGTATTATAAAATTTATAATTTTTACTTAAGAAAGAAACATGTTATTTATTTTCAAATAGAAAACCCATCCATGCACACACACACAGTGACGGAAGAAAAAAATATTCCACTTAATATTTTTACGCACATAAATTTGAGCAAAATAAGCAATTTTTATAATCAAAGACTATAAGAAAATTAATTTATATATCATTGATAAAACCGCAACGATTTGCTTAAGTGTAAGACATGCTTTGACTTATGCTAATCAAACCATTCAGTTTCGAATCAAAATAATGCATGTATCAATTACTTATTTTTTTCATTTTTAATGGACTGAAATTTACTCATAAGATTTAAAAAAATAATCTCTTAAAACTTTGTGAGTTATTCTTAAAGAGTTGCTGCTTCAGTTAGAAACAAATAAGTCCTGAGGATACATTTTTTATAGAAAATATAATGGTAATAATTCAATGAACTATTGCATTTTTTTCTACCTACTTAGAGTTCTTTATTTGTCTTGATGTAACGATAATTTTTTGTTGATTAATTTGTCCATTTTATTCAATATGAACTTGCCTTTTTTAAAAGAATGAATAATATAAAAAAAAACTCCGAGATATTCTTTACTTGTTTTTATTTCTCTTTTTATTTTGTGCTTTATGGAAATTTTAATGAATTGATACTTATAAGATGCATTGCTAATCAAATTTTTTGTTTTAAAAAATCCGAATTTTGATGCAAAGGATATTTCAAATGAAAAAGATGAATACTGTTATTTAATTTTTTATGTTGATCTCTTCCTTATAGCTTAAGGTAATCTTCTATTAATAAGTCCTTAAATGCATGAAATAATTTAAGTTACATTGCATTTTTTATATTTTTACATAGATAATAATATTTTCAATATATCTCATTACATGCAACATATGTTTTATTAAATCCTATAAAGAAAACATATATCTTTAAATGAAGGGTTTTTAAAATAAAATATAAATAACATTTTAATACCATTATTTCTATATATTTATATACTAAACTATATTTCCATCTTGTTTACTCACAAAAAAACTTTATCGCTTCTTCTTATTACTAATTCCTCTGATTTGAAATCAGATCAGATCCATGAGGTCGTCCGCTTTAAATTTCAACACAGCTAAGCCGCACTGCTTAAGGAGATCCTCACGAAGTAAACCCTCACAGTGTAAAAGATGTTTCGGACTGGCCTCTTCAATATGGCATTTGGTGCAAACTCGGAAGATCTTGGCTCCATTGGAAAATCGAAGGATTTTTACACAGACGAGGCAAAGTAGTTTGATCTCTCCTGTCACCGACAAAGCCAATCCATGTACAAGGGTCTTTAATTATGTATTATGGGTGTTCGTTCTGGTGGATGCCACTAAAAGATGTTTATTGAGGCCTTCTTGATGAGTATTGCTCAAGGTAGGTTAATGGAACTCTCTCAATAAGTGGCATTGCAGTTCCCTCTTTTACCAATCTATTTGCCATTTTATTGTATATTAAAGCGACATGGGAAGGCATCCATTTAAGATGTAGACTAGAAGATGAGGAGCGGGTCCCGGTTTTCTCAATAATTTTAATCCCTTTCTGCTCTATTACCAGTCTCCAATTTACTTTACTTAAATATAGCAAGCAATTCAGTAAAATCTTAATTATATGCTTTTTAATACTTAGGTAGAAAATTGCCCAGTTATATTTTGTTAAATTAATAATGTTAAATTAATAATCATTTGTCCGGCTATGCTAAACATAATGAAGCAGTTTATATCTGATAATTTCTGTAATCAATTAGAGATGAGTTTTAATTGAATTCACAGAGCATCACTGATCACTATGCATCGCGTTGGATTATCCCTCTGGTTACGTTAAACAAACCATCAATTCTGTGGTCCTCTAGAGAAGGCAATATCTGAAAGAAATCTATAGAATTATCTTGAATGTATAGATTGATAAATCTATAAATGAAAATATTTT
This sequence comes from Latrodectus elegans, assembly GCA_030067965.1. Lineage (NCBI taxonomy): Eukaryota > Metazoa > Arthropoda > Arachnida > Araneae > Theridiidae > Latrodectus > Latrodectus elegans. The sequence continues at coordinate 94,731,118 of CM057811.1, read as the reverse complement.
GAGTATTTATATACAGATCCTAATGTGCCTTAAATTCAAACATTTAAATTACAAAGGAAATTAATATAACTTTCATAAAATTTGTTCAATTAATCTCCTTAATAATAACTCTTTTTGTAAGTGTATCACTTCATTTTATAGTTTCTGTATCTTATTTTTCCTACATTTCTATATCCGAGCATCCCAAGAAACAACTTTCCTTCTGTGGTAAGAAACCTTCATAAATTCTTTTGGATCATTTCAAATAAATTCAAGAATTTTGAATAAAATTTATCATCCGTCTCCTGGCATTCTTAATAAAAGAATTCCCAAACCTGCCTTGACAAGAGAGGGGGAGCATTTTATTTTCGGAAAAAAGGGAGGGTAGAAAATTTCTAGCTCTCGAAAGGAACTTATAATAACGCCCAAAGGTTTATAAGGGTTCCTGAACTTCAATTCACTTTCAGAAGTTTTGATGACACCTTTGCTTAAAATACAGCGCAAAAGGAATATCCTAAAATACATTTTCTTGAAATTAAATACTTCTATAAATGAATTTTTAAGTAAAAGTTTGCGAAAATATATTTTTCATTCAAATATTTAAAATTTTGAACTGTAATATTTTAGAATTTTCATGTTTAGAATATTTGTAATAGAATATCAAATACCGTTTTGAAATTATATTTTCTTTTTAAATTTTTAATAGAGTTGAGATATTATTTATGATTAATTTCATAATAACATAAAAAGTGTTTTCTAGGGGATTATTCTATATGTTTTTATTTTTTTTATTCAAATTTATTTTCAAATTAATATTTAATAAAAATTTATGTAAATAATAAAGATATTTATTTAGTATTGCCAAATTTTTATTTAATTAAATAATTTATTTCATACTCTGAACTGTGTAATCGTTATTTAAATTGAAAAAATTATTCATTTACATTTTAAGTGAAGAATTTAGTCATGTATATATATATATATATATATATATATATATATATATATATATATATATATATATATATATATATATATATATATATATATATATATATATATATATATATATATATATATATATATATATATATATATATATATATATATATATATAATTTCCTATTTTGTATGAAAAAAGCAAGTTTTCCGTTTTGGGTTCACTCATAGGAAACACTTTTCAGGACATTATATTTTTCAATGTTTGTAAAGTGAATTTTTCTGGAAATTTTGAGAATTTTGGAATGCTAGCTTCATATATTTGTAATTTACAATTGTACATTTATGCTCTATTAAAACTGCAAAATTATGTATAGAAGTTAATGCGGAAAAATCACTTGACAAATTTTAAAATAGAACTGTGGATGTGTATTTAGAAACATGAAGTTAAATGGACAAAAGTGAATACTTTTGAAGATTTTGATCGTACTTTTTATTGTATATAACAGCTAATGTAGCGTTTTAGTAAGCGAAATTCTCACAAATAAACAAATGAAATATTTAGTTTTACATGAATGTGCTCACTTACTAACTAAATTAATACTTACTTAAAATTTTGAACAATATGCACTAGACATGTTTAACTATTAAATATCCATTAAGGGGTAATAACAAGAAAATAATAACAAACAACTTTAAGCGAATGTGCATTAAAAATTATCATATTTCCTAAGTGTGTACTTAAGTCTAAGTTAATATTTGTGTCATTATTCATATCATTTAAGTACACTTTACAATTTCTATGATACAATTGAGTATTATAAATTAGCGTTCACTTCTAAAACGATTTATACTCGAAGATCATGTGAGACAAATTCTCAATAAATTTTCAGACTCAACAGAATAACAATTACAAGTAAGTGCTTTCAAATTTGAGCAAAAGGAAATAAAAGGAAAACGATGTATTATTTACAAGAAAAGGGTCACAAAAGAACGTGAATCCAATTTATAAAAAAAAGTTACTTAAATGAAGTACCAGGAGAGTATCATTGGGACAAGAAACTGTATGAACATACAACAGTTCTTTCTTTTCATTTATTTGAGCTATAAAATGTGTTTAACATAACTGATAATGCAAGTTATAACTTGATATCACCTTGGTCTTAATGATTAGGGTTTACCAGAATTTTGATGTAAAATCCGTCGTATTTACTAAAAATAGAGGAGACAGTAAAATAGGTCGTGGTCGTTATGTGTTCTGGGTGAAATAATAATGAATGGAGTGGTCCATTTGGGGTCTTCTGCCTGGTCCCTGATCCTAAATTACAAAACTGTTACCATGGGATCAATGGTCTGGAGAAATTTACTCCCCCTTCAGATCAATGCCAAAATTAAAAAAGTAGATACGCTGGTGCTGCCATCTATCGGAGGTTATGAAGAGAAAAACTCGTACTTTCACATTTATGGTGTTTTGATTAAACGAAAGACGCTCTCAATTGACTTAAATTCGCATAGCCAAGACATAGCGATTTTGGCTTGTCTAAGTGTCATTAGTAACAACAAAAACAAATTACGAAAACAACCATACACGCAGTAATAATTGGTTGCTTCCAGTTTATTAGTGGAGCCATATTATGAGCTTGCTACAGGGAAAATATTAGTGCGATAACACTGTTTTATTACTAAAACGTTTATCATGATTATTATAACAGCATGTAACATGTGAAAATGAAGGAAATTCCCAATGCAGACGAAGTTTGATTTAAGCCAAGTAGTATCGCTACAAATATTTTAATCGCAGAATTAAGGTCAGATGATGATCAGATTATGGAATCTGTGTTGCAACTTCGATTGATCACTCAGTCTTAGTATAAATATTGCTACAGGAATTATGCTACATGATTTGTAAAATGTACCAATTTATCATCCTACATTAACCTGATCACGGATAACAATCTCCTTTCCTTTAATGCATTGAGTACTTTTTATATCTTGAAAAAAAGTAAATTATTAATCTCCTTTCCTTTAATGCATTGAGTACTTTATATCTTGAAAAAAAGTAAATTATTAATCTGTTGTGATTGTGAAATATCTACAATTAGATTTCGGGCACAACTCTTCAAAAAAGAGCACCACAATGACAGTTATAAGAATTCAAATTTTGTTAATTAGTTCTAAGCAAAAACTAACTTCTTTGCTATCATTTTCTCGCAAACATATTAATTCTTTCATAAATTTTTAAAGTTTTAATCAACTGTCAGCATACACTGTAGCATATGATGTCATGAAAGCCTTGTTAGTCGTTAAGAAAGGAACAATTAAAAGCCTCAAGTTTGTAAAAATAAGAAAAATTTGTTCTTTGGAAGAACATTAATTTCAAAAAATCTGTTGAAATAATATAATATCCTTTTTATGTTAAGATGAGATAATCGCTTTTAGAAAATTAAATAGAGTATTCATATCTTACTTTCGTATAACATTTGCCGAAAATATTTAAAAAAAAAAAACGTTTTTATTGATAAAATAGCATCACACAATTTAATGGTTAAATGGAGAGTACTTTATTAACGAATATTATCCTTATACTACAGTAATTAATCAGCAAACTGATAAAATGTGTGCTGTAAGATAATATGCAAATCATTATTAAAAGAAATATGAAGATACGTTAGTTTTAAATCAAGTTTGAAAATGAAATTTCAATTGCCATTTATTTTTAAAGTTTACCACTTTAAAAATTATTTAATTAATTCAGGAAACCTAACTAACTTTAATGCAATTTTATTTATATATAGATTTGCTTTGAACATACAAATCATAAAATCACTTTTAAGAAATTGCTGTTACGTTATTAACTTGTAACTGACATGTTTTCTTAAAGAAATCCATTTTTAAATTTTTTGTCTTATTATGAATAATATTTCTTGCGTAAACATCTTTTGACATTTTTTGCATACTATATTCTGTTTGTTGAGTAAACTGCAGTAGTTCCGCTTTATTTTGAAGTGTTATAATTGTTTATACATTGAGCAAGTTCTTAATATATCCTGTTTATCTTCGGAACTTCTTAACGAATATTGTTTTTTTTTTTTTTTTCATTTTTATTGAAAATGTTTTATTATTTTTAATGTTTACCTTTTCTTCTTACTCCTGAAATAATAAATTTTCTTTAATTCCAAATAATATTTATATTATTTATTAAAATCTAGAAAAGTAGCCAAATCATCTGAATATAAACAATCTCCAAAAAATAAATTAAAGTGAGTTTATCGCTGGAAATTGTTTGTGCAAGTTAAATATCAGTATTGAATAATGTGAATTCTTCGTTCAGTGTCTCTCAACCTTTTAGTATTCATGATCCAATTTTCAATTATAATTTTCATCGCACTCCCCCTTCATACCGCATATAATAAAATGTATACAATAATAATGTATTTTTAGTATTTTGGCGCTAAACCTACACTACAACCTTAATTTTAAACTTTATAATTTACCAAGAATACGGAAATTTATTGACATTTTACTACATATATCTTCATCAATGAAAAATCAAGAATCCTATGCCTTTTTATAGCTCTTGCGAGGATTTTCAATTTGTTTTGAATTTCTCTGGTCAGCATAAAAGTTAAGTTAGGAGAGTGCTCTGATGTGAACAAATGTTTTCTAATAGAGAGAAGGAGAAACTTCTATGACGCCAATTTCAATTCCAGACAATCTCATTCGAATCGATATTTCTATCGCTATTGAATCTATTCTGAATGTGTATGTTATACATATTTTCGTGTAATTGCAAATCACCGTATGAAATATACACGGCAGCAGACTTATGCAGAATCATGGATAAATTTTAAGCGGACGGAAGCGAGCATTAGACGATAGAAAAACATCAACAAGTACACAGACGATCGTGGTTCCGAAAATAAAATAAAGAAAATAGTCTCAAGAATACTTACATTTTGGATTCACTAGTATTGAAGTAAAGGAAGAAGAAAGGCCCCTATGTATCATTTGCTCAAAAATGTTGGTGGCAGACAGCATGAAACCTAATACGCTTCATAGTGAGTACATAATCAAACCCTGATTATTCTTAGAATTAAAATTAAAATCAGATGAAAAGCAAAAATCTTTGTTTAAAAAAACTTTGTCTGTGAATGAAAAAGCCTTAATTGCCACTTGCAAAGTTTCATATAAAAAAAGCCTCACACCATTGGTGAAGATCTTATTTTGCCAACCGCAATTGAAATAGCAAAAATTATGTTTGGAGATAATTTTGCAAAACAATTGCAGTCTCTCTTTCAAATGGTACTATTGCCCGTCAAATTACTGATACAGCTGAAGATGTAGAGTGTCAGCTTTTGTCGAAGTAGCGTGATAAATTGTTTTCAATACCAATACCAAAAGACCATTGAGTAATAAATCACTCTTTAAATTTCGGACAGGAGTGGATGATGAGTATTCTGCACTAAAAACAAGGGCATTTCGTATTCTATTACCATTTTCAACATCTTACGTTTTTGAAACTGTATTTTTTGCGGTGGCTTCTTTGAAGACAAAATTTGGATCTCAGCTAAATATATAAAAAGAACTGAGAGTGTCTGTTTCTAATATTAAGCCCTCCTTCGAAAAACTTTGCTCTGGAAGACAGGCCCAAAGAAGTCATTAATTGAATGATTATTCAATTTGCTTTTAATTTAGTAAGTTGTTTTGATTTAATAAGTTAATTATTAAATTTATAGAAATGTATTTTGTTTTGTTCGTGTGTGTGTTCTTTACTTTCAATCAATTAATCAATTTTTTTTAAATAACATTTTCTCTTGGATATGCTGTTGCCCCACAGGTTGAGAATCAGTGTCTTAGTTAAATGTTTCATTTTAAAATGGAAAAATTTTATGAAAAGATTCTTAACAGCCCTGTAATCTGGATTTTTGAAAAAAATATTTTGCTAAGTAAAATATAATCATCAACATTAATATGATCAACATATGTCGATGATCACCAATTAAATATTCACGCTCAAAAGTTAGACAAATCACTTTGTGAAAGTAACTGCTTATATCTATTCTGTATTAGGTTCAGAAATTATTTGTATGTAACCAAATTATAATAATCAAAAAACACAGTTTCCCAAATGTATATCAAATGACAGTTTCTTAAATGTATATCAAATCACAGTTTCCCAAATATATGTCAGTAACATTTGTTTTTATTTCTAACTATAAAAAAGTATTTATAAAATCATCATCCTGGCCATCACTTGAAAACAATAGCAACATATTTATACATAAATGCTAAAAACATCTCATTTTCTTCTCAGTTTTTAATAAGTATATTCAATAAAACATATATTAATAATGTGTTCCACTATAAATTGCAAACTGGAAAAAACAAGAGAAATAAAATAAACGCTAAAAATATTAAAGTTATTTCTTAAGAAATATTTTTCTGAAAAGTCAAATGCTTTATAACTTGAAAATTATTTATCATCATCATTTAATTATCTGTATGAAACGTTTTAATAAATTCGATTATCTATTACTTCACTAGTCTCTCTACTATCTCGACCTATTTATTCTCCTTTTGTCATCTTATCTCCAATTAGTCCTAGTCTTTAAACGATCTGAATTTCGCAAAAATGTGTCGTCATATTTCTTTAATCCTAGAATATAACCACTGTTAGGAAATATTCGGACTCTAGTAATTAGAAATGGTTAGTATTTTAATTTGATGTTGTTTGAAATCTGTGGAATAAGAGAACACAAAATTATCATTTTATTGTTCCTTACTTTATTATGATATAAGATTAGATATATATTCTTGAATAGAAAAATGTATTTTAACTCTGTTATTTGATACATTTCAGGTATAGATGTTACATATAAATGCATGTAGTTTTCCCAAAATATTCTAACATATACTTTTAAATCAAGTATTTAATTATTTAAATCAATTATTTAATCATTTAAATCAATTACTTAATAGATTTTGAAAAATATTTATATTTTGATAGATCCAAATGTTTTTCTGTTATATTTTAAAATATATCAAAAATGAAAAAGAAAAGTATCAAAATATGTTTTTACAAAAATGTCATGATGGAAAGAGTTTCATTTTATTTAATTGAATGCATTAAATGCAATATTAGAAATTAATTTTTTTTTCTCGCAGGGAAACCAATTATAATTGTTTGAATCTGAATTGGTAAATCCTAACTTTTAGCTATCCTATCTAAAATCATAATTATAATTCATAAATGATGATTAATTTAAGTTAAAAAATTTTTAATCCTTCAAGCTCAACTGAATATCAAATGTTTGCTTTGTTTGCAAATTAAAATTCTTTTTGACTTTTCCTCTTTGACAAAAATTTAACTTTCATACTATAAATGAACTATATAGAGAAATGGAAATTATAAATATCACTCCAACTAAATTATTATTCAACTAATATTCTCTGGGAATTTCATTGAGGATACATTATTATTTAATCGGGTGTTAGATGAATATTGAAATTTTGTAATTTCATGCATATTATCATCATCTAACAAAATCATTTAATATTTGCATACCAAAAGAACCTAAAATATTATCAATAAATCGAATGAGGAAAAAAGAATTTAATTTGATTATTAATATTGCACTTTACTTTATTATTGTTAATAAAAAATATCAATATATTTTATTATTAACAATATGAAAAGTGCAGGTCATTATTATTAGAATATGTAAATAAAAATTTACATTTCTGTCCCGTAAATTTCAGAATTACGATTACTTTTCAAATTAATTAAATTCATAATATGCGTAGTTCAGCCCTTAATATTTAATATTAACAAACATATTTTGACAAAACAAATAATATCTGTTTATTCATAAGCAAAAAAATCTCAAAATAAGTAAACATATGTTTTTAATATAAGACATCTCAGGTGTTTATTGTGAATTAATAGCAGCATTAAAAATTAATTTAATTAAACTTTTGCCATTCTTTTAGAAAAAATGGTGTCATTCTTGGTTTTCTATCCATAAGATTATGAGAGTCAATATATTTCCTGAATTGTGTATTAAAATTCCACACAATTTTGTATATGTTAAAAATTTTAAGGATTTATGAAGGTAATTAAGAAATTTATGATGTAAATATTATCACTTGATAGTGTGACATAATTTATTTCAGCACTTTACATGAATTATTAAAATTCAAATCTATAAGAATAAATTGAAATCGGTCGTTTGAACAAACTAAATACTCTCGCTGCCACAATGAGTAATTCTCTTTTTATCGCTTATCTAAGTTCAAAACAAAATAATATTATCAATACTTTGAAAACAAATCAAGAAGGATTCATTAAAAATTGTGAAAATCAAAAGGTATTCATTATACAATTTTTATGACGCACATTTAACTGTCATTCTATTAAACGCATTCTAAAAACAAATAAAAAAAATGCAAGAAATATTTATAATTCGGGAAGTATTTGATAAGAAGTATATAGGAAGAAATAACATTTTTCTAAAATAAATAGACATATAACTAGTTTAGAAATAAATAAATTATAATAAATACAAAAGTTTTACTAGGATTTAAAAATATGATTAAGATAGATTATTTCATATATGATATATATAATATAATATAATGTATATATGTATATATATATATATATATATATGTGTGTGTGTGTGTGTGTGTATAGATAGATAGAATAGATATAATGACACAGTTATGGATATTAACGTGAAAAAAAGAACGGTGATTAGATACAATATCACATTACTTTAAGAAATAGGAAAAGATGACTAATGCCAATGATTGTCAAAAAGGGAAATATAATAAATGAATATTTAGATAAGTGATTCAATAAAACTTTCTGTTGTAAAATTATTCAAGCTTCAAAAATATGACTAATTCTTCGCAACTTTATCATAAACAGATTTATATTTATAAATAATTAAATAGAGAGAAAGATAGATAAATAATTTATATATTTCAGAAAATATTAAGTAAGGAAATTTACATATTTCAAGAAAATTACTATAAATTTTATTTTTATGAATATGCTTTACGTTTAACTTCTTAGAATTTTCAGTGAAAAGCGAAGATCTCTGGTAAATCTGAAGAATATAATATAAAAAATCTGTCACTGTCTTGACAATGACAGAAAGGGCAAAACTTTTTCTCAGAAGTTGCAGCGATGGCAACCCATCAGTTAGAGGAACTCATTATTTGAAGAAACTGCGTTCAAATATATTTTTTTAAGCCATACTTTGACTTTAAGATCACTGACGGGATGGTTTTACTGGAAATAAAATTCTAAGGAGCTTTTGGATATTTAGATGGGCAACTGAAAGATATTCCCTTCTATTATTTCTTTCCACAGATCATCATTCCAAATTTTCTTCCACATCGCAAGATATAATTCTTCTTTTAAAAATTTAAGTTATTGATTTTGAAAATGAAAATATTGTAAGAGAAATTTCAAAATAATTATTAATTCTGATAAGAATTACATGCTTTAAATATAAACATTTATTCATGTTGAAAAACTGAATTCAAATTTTTCTATATATTTCTCAAAGCATAATTCCGTATTTGTTATTGCATGAAATATTTGTTTTTTCTAAAATTATTAAATTTTTGTAAGAGTAATATTTATGAAAGAGAGAAAGACAGTATATTTTGATCTTGAATTAAAACTAAAGTTCATAAAATAGATACTCCTTAAAAATTTTATTTACTGATGATTTGCATATTCTCAAGATAAGAACCTGCACTTTATTCAAATTCAAAAACATTTTACGTCCTGTACTAAGTAACAAAAGATACCAAGGCTGTTGTGAAGCTTTTTACTATCCACCAAATAAATTTCCATCCTAGAAGACATTTTGATAGTGAGTCATATGTGAGCTGTAGCAGCTCAGTTTGCACACCATCGTTCTCCCGACCCAAATTATGTGAATTCGATCCTGGGACCGGCTAAATACCATTTTGTTCCTAATTGCGACTGGGGATCGTTAAATTTGTCGGGATCGCAAATTATTTCAAGTTCCCATCCAAATCAATACCTCTGTGCTTAGTGCACCAAAACTAGAGATTTCTACTTGGTTTCTGCTCAAAAATAGAAGATGCAGGGCACTGGCTTTTAGTGCTGCCATCTAGTGTCACCAGAACGTGAAGGAAGTGAACTTTTCAGACTTGATAGGTGAATTGAGAGAGCGTGTAATACTGCTATCTTGTGCAATCTAATCCACAATACCTTTTTACTAAGACAAGGCAAAAACAAGGCAAGTAAGCTATACTCATATATCACAGAGATTGAAATCAGGTTGGCTAAGCACTAGCTGTGCCAAAGTCGTTCTAGCATAAACCTTAAAACGCATTGGTCTTCCCTTGTTAATGTGATTCTTTAACCGAAAATTTCCATTTTTCTCCACATTAGATCTTAAATCTACTTTCACATTCGACCTTAAATCTACTTCCGCAGTAGTCCTTAAATCTATTTAAACATTAGACCTTAAATCTACCTCTACATTTGACCTTAAATCTACCTTCGCATTAGACTTTAAATCTAATTCCACATTGAACATTAAATGTAGTTCCCTATTGGACCATAATGAGTATCGCAATTTAAAATAATTTTAAAATTCCTTGAGATAGAATAAATTGAACTCAGAAAGTGTTGGATTAAGGATCAGAGCAGTTGTATACCTTAAAACTTAATTTATACATTTACGACCTTGCTTGCTTAAAATAAAATATCTATGCTCTATAATGTATAAGTGATGTTCCTCAAAGTTTTATAGTAAGGAAATATTTTTTGTGACTGTAATATGGATATTCCTTAATAATGTCGATAAAATTTTTTGGAGATAAAACTAATTACAACTCAAAAAGATTAATAACGGAATAATGAATCCTAAGTATTTTTTTTCTTAACACTTTTCATTAATTTATAATAATAATAATTAAAAAAACCTTAACACTGGTAAGAAAACAAAAGTAAAACAGACAAAACAAGTCAATATTGAAATTTGATACTTTTAATATTAAATACGATTTGTTTATTCTAAAAAGTTTCTTTATTTCTCCTCATATTTTAGGTCACTAAGTTTATTATAAATACGTAAAAATGTTATGAGGATATTACTTTTTGCTCTTTTATTTTTGATTCTGTTAAATATCTGTGTGTTTTTACTACAGATGTATTGCTGCATCTTTTAAAATCTCAAACTCAAAACAGTTTGATTTTTATTTACTTTCTCAGTTCCTATACGATTTCACATAAGTTATAAGAAAGATTGATACTGTCTTCAACATTTAACTTTACATTTTACTTTTATTAGTTTAATGTGTAGGAGCAATAACTATGACGATAACACATAAATATCTTCATCTTTGCATGTAAGCTTAAAAAAAAGTAAACCTCTAGTACATAATTATTTCAAACAATAATTTTTAATTTAAGATAAACATAATATTTTCATATTAATACAAAATTGCAAAGTTTTTTATTCACAAAAATCATTGAATTAATAAATCTAGAGACATGGAGCATAGAATTATATACTCTGTAGCAAAAAAAAAATTATTATATCAGAACAGTATTATTAGTAATTAATTAACAAAAATGAATTCCCCTAATGTCTGAAATTGTAGTGTAATGTTTTTAGAATAATTCCATGCGATTCAAAAGAAGTTTTATTTAGCAATTAACAATTAGGGTAAAACCCGCTTTCAAACAAGCTAACAAAAGAGAACTAGTGGCTGTACGAACTACTACAAAAGTCAAGTGTTAATTCCACGGCGTTTGGGATTGTTGGTGCATTTGGCGTACGGAAAAATCAGCCAACTTTCAAAGCGCTGGCGCCAACATCCCGCCGGGCCTTGAAATCTCATTTCAAAACAGTTTACAAATGTGAAATTAGAGAACCATACTTAATTTCTGAACACAGATACATGATATAATCTAAAATAAAATAAAATAATAACAAATCTTTAAACAATAGGTAAACTAGCAATTTTTGATACACACACAGAGTGATCTTTTGACAAAATTTCCATTTGGTAATTTCAATTTAACCAATTTTATTATCAGCACCAAATTCTTTAGCTTGAACATCTCTAACTAAAATGTTACGAGCATGATTATGTTCAGGACAGCTAATAAATTGATCAAATGCTACATTTATCTGCAGATTTCGAATGAATCTGAAAATAAAACTTAGAATTCGAATTAGTTTCAAATAATTATTTGACAATTTATGAAAATTTTCAAAAAAGTCATTGGGTGCGATAGATTAAACATACATGTTCACTAATGGTTTAAGTTCTTTTGCATATGCAAGATCAGTAGATGCACAATCATAGTTTGCTGTAAAGCTGAAATCACTATATAAGAACTCAGACCTAGCGTCCGCAGTTTGCACTCGATAAGTTCATCCATGGAAAGTCCTCTTGACAGTGGATCAGCTGGGTTGTCTTTTGATTGAACATGATGCCATTCAAATTTTCTTGTTAAGTCCGTTATTTGTACAACTCTGTTGGCTACAAAGCATTTTCAATGATGTGGAGGTGTTCTTATCCATGAAAGAACAATAGTTGAATCTGTAAAAAAGATGAACTGCATCAAAATCAAGTTGCATTGCCTTGAGAGCTTTGCTTACAAGTTTTGATAGAAGCACACGGCTCCTAAAATCTCTAAACGTGAAAGTGTCACTCGTTTAGCTGGTGCTATTCTGGATTTACTGCATAACAAATGCACACTGATGTTATAGAAGCAATCATTGCGGCTGACAAAAATACAAGCTCTATAAGCTTGTTATGAAGAATCTGAAAAAACATGAATTTCCACAAGTGTAGTTTCCTAAGGGATGACACAGCGGAGAATTCGTAACAAGTCGATGTTTTGTATATTACGAATAAAATTTTGAAATTCTAATCTTTATTTCGCTGGAACCTCTGTATCCCAAGATAAACCAAGTAACCATAATTTTTTAATTAGAATTTTGGCTTTCACAATAAGAGGTTTGGGGAAACCCAAAGGGTCATATAATTTGGCAATGAATGATAGTATTTTCCTTTTTCTTAAGATGGTCTGGTAACCAGTAGTTTTCGGTGTAAAGTGAAAGGTATACTGCTTAGGATTCTGAGACTTCCCTAACGTTTTCACAGAAGCACTTTCATCTTTTCCAAAGACATATTCTTGATCGTCTATTGGTATTTGTGATAGAAGTTCAGGATATTTAGAGCTCCATTTATACAAATGCATTCTACCTATTAGCAACATGACTATTAGTTGATGCTGAATTCTTAAAGCTGTTTCGAAATTTGGTGCACCACTGAGCACGTCATCAACAGAAAAATCCTTTTTAACTACCGGTGATACTAATGGAAATATTTCCTTTTCATCTTCAGCCAATTGAAGAAGAGTTCGTGTGGCTAGAAACGGAACACAAGCTGTTCCGTACGTAACAGCAGTTAAACGATAGGTTTTCAATGGAGCATCGTCACTATGTTTCCAAACAATTCGAAGTAAATCTTGCTGCGAATAGTGGAATTTTATTTGCCGGTACATTTTTTGCACATCGTCTGGCAAAGCAATCAAATGTTTGCGAAATCGTAAGAGAGTTGACCAAAGTTCATCTTGAACAGTTCTACCGTGTAATAATATATCATTCAATGAAATACTATTAGAAGTTTTTGTTGAAGCATTAAATACAACTCTAAGTTTTCTCGTACTTTTGTCTGGTCTTAGTACAGCTTGGTGAGGAATATAATAATGAGGATGTGGAAGAACTCTTTCGTCAACTTCTTCCATATGTCCAAACTCCTCATATTCTTTGACAAAATTACGATAAAGTTCCTTAACAAATGGACTTTTATCAAGTCAAATTATAGTATTATTGAGCCTTCTAACGGCCAAATCTCTGGATAGAGCAAGTTAGATTTTGTTATTTACTAAGGGCATTTCAACTATAAAACGACCGTTAGTCTCTAGAATGCGTGGCATTAAAATTTCCATGCAATATTTCGATTCTTCACTCATAGGAGACTTTTCTTCCAAAGTTTCCACCTCCCAGAACGACTTAAAGACTTATGTTTTCTCTAGGTCACTCTCTTCAAAGAGTAAGTGACAAAAAGTTCTGTTTATAGAATTACATGGCACACTACCATTTATTACATATCCAAAATATGTATTTTGGAGCAAAATATATTCATTTATTCTAATTTGATTAGGTTTCAAATTTTCAAGGAAAGTTTTAGCTCCGAGCAAAATATCTACTTTCGATGGTTCAAAAAATCAAGGGTCCGCAAGTGTGATACCCGAAGGCAAATGTGAATTGCGAATATCGAATTGTTGCGAAGGTGTCAAATTAGTAATTTTAGGAACTAATAAGAATTCGATATCTGTTACGAATTCATTATATTTACTAGAGTTAACTGTATTTACTAATTGTCCCACTGATAGTAACGACCCATTTAATCCTCTAACTGGAACATTAAACTTGTTTCGTTTTTATCCCAAATATGTTGCAGAACCATTAGTAATAAATGAAGATTTATAATCGCTATCCAATATAGCTCTACACTTCTTAAATTCTCCGTGATAATCTCTCGCATAAATAAAAGCAGTACTGAAAAGAACATAAGCCTTTTTTGTTTGTGAAATAAAATTCTGAATCATTCCTTCTTGCTTCAATACGCCAGATGAAGAATCTTAACTTCCGAGTGGCGCCTGGTGGGGAGATGAAATGGGGAAATCAGTTTCGTAACTTTCGGAATTATTTATGTTCGGTGTTGGGCGATGTTGTTTTGAGAAAAACTGCATTTCCGATCTATGCTAAACAGAGTGATATTTTTGGTGACATTCGACACATCTAGATTTAGACAAGCATTCTTTTAATTTGTGGGATAAATTCAGACAGTTTAAACACAGCTTTTAGATTTACAAAAATTAAATGGTTCAAGTACTTTCATTTTTAGAATAATTGGCATTTATACAATAAATGAATCGAATCACAAAGAATGCAATATTCTGAGGCAAATTTAATCAAAAATGTTTTAGGTTTGTAAGATGGAAACGAGTTTTTTCCGTTAATATTAGCAGGGTTTGAAAACTTGGGTTTTGGATCAAAACAAGCAGATTTCGAATTCTCTAATATTTGATATTGTTTTTCTAAGAAATTAATGAAATCATCCCAAGTTGGCACTTCATGGATATCAACAGTTCATTGAAATTGTCTCTGAGTTTCTTTATCTAATTTAAAACAAATTTATTAAGAAAATATCAATAAATTTATTGTGTTCAAATTCTAGTGCTTTCAAAGAATGGATGTTTTCCTGCAAATTATCAATAAACATACGAAGCTCAAAAGGTTTTTTTTTTTTTTTGGTTAATGGTTTACAATTAATTATATTTTGAACATGGCTTTCAATAATTAGTTTAGTATTCTCATAACGAAGCGTGAGAGCTTTAAACAATTATTGATTATCATTTGGCGACTGCACATGTTTTGCAGCACCTTTAAGAGAAGCATTCAAATAGTAAAATTTCTGAGAGTCTGATAATGTTGCATTATTTTCTATTAAATTTCGAAACTGTTCCTTAAAGGAACTGCAATTATTAAATTCACCATCAAATTGTGGCAACGGAATTTCAGGTAATCGAATATTTTTTTTTCAACACAATAACGTTTTTTTTTTTTTTTTTAAGTTCAATCGATTTGTAATGAAAAAGTTTTGCACTGGCTGAAATAATTAAATCTCTTCGTCAATTTTGTCCAGAAATTTTTCAGCTTCTTTAAATACCTCGTCGTTTTCTATTTCGAAGTATTCCTGTTTTATTATTCCAAATTTGGTTTTTATATCTTCCAATGAATCTAGAACATGGTCGAAGTTCAGTTTCTTCCAAATCATTTGATGTTTTCGAAAAAAGTTTAGCTAATTTGGTTTCAATATTGCCACATTTTCGATTTAATATCTTAATGGATGACGTAATGCCTGTTTGGTTCTTAGCGAGGCTGTCCAAATATGTAATGTTTTTAGAATAATTCCATGCGATTCCAATAAAGTTTTATTTACAATTAACAATTGGGGTAAAACCCGCTTTCAAACAAGCTAACAAAGTGGAGAATTAGTGGCTGTACGAACTACTACAAAAGTGAAAAGTTTATTCCACGGCCTTTGGGGTTGTTGGTGAATTTGGCGAACGGAAAAATTAATCAACTTTCAAAGCGCTGGGGCCAGCAAAAATGATAATGCAATTCTTATCATCAATGATAATTTTATCAATTATGTTAATTATCACACCACATAGACATATAAACTTTCCTGTATACATACATACATACATACATATATACATACATATATATATATATATATATATATATATATATATATATATATATATATATATATATATATATATATATATAAGAATAGATGTATATATATATATATACATCTATTCTTTCTGTATATACATACATATATATATATATATATATATATATATATATATATATATATATTAAATTTCCACTTACCATTTATTTAAAATAGATAACAGTTTATGAAAACTGAACTTCTGGATAATTTTATTTCATTCTTTCCAAATAATGAATTCTTTTTGAGGTATTTTCTAAATAAAATTTAATTGTCTCTCTTTATTTCTTTTGCATACAAAATTTTTCAGACCAAATTATGTTTTGAAGTATTTTGTAGAGAATACATTTAATAAACGGTAACTAGATAAATAGTTGGGAATGTTATTTCTGACTTAATCTGGATAGAAATGTTTATGTAAACTCATTTACATTTTTATGTTATTTTACAGTTAATTTTTAAGTTATTAGGATTAAATGAGTATAAGAAAGTTACAAATAATTTTAATGTTTTCATTTAAATTTAATAAATTTTATGATTTTTTAACTAAAAATTTACATATTTTTTAAAAATCAAGTGTTTTTACATTGTGTAAAATTATATGAAAAATGAATTGACTACATTTGCTTGTTGTTTTGAACATTATCGAATGCATAAAGATTGTAAAAAAATTTATTAAGAAAGAATTCTTTCTGTATATTAATTTAAAAACATTGATGTATTATTTAAAAGTACAAAATAATTTTATTTAGGTTGAGATATATCATAAAAGTACACTTTCTAAAACTGTTTGTCATCTGTAATTTTGATACACAATTTAATATAATTATAGAATGAGACATATTTACTTTTTGTAGTATTTAAATGAACATTTTCTAATTTATTTTTGATATTATTACTTACATGTTATTCTTGTCAGCTTCAAATATATTTCTGTTATTTCAGAATGTATTTACTTTTATTGTAAAATATTTTTTCCACTTAAGATAATTTATTATGTCTTGAATTTTTTTAAAAAAAATATTAATGTGTACCATTATTTGAACTGAGAGTTTTGCAAGCAGAAATTATTACATCCCAAATGTAATCAATGCAAATACAAGTTTATTGAAAATTTTGTGTCTTTTTAAATAGTACTACATTTTGTTTTTGCATTGATGTTTAAACAATAATTAATTTCCTTATTTTATTACCTTTCTGAAAATAATTATATATTATTTTATTCACAGCTTCACCTAAGCTATTTCATAAACAAATCATTTTAAACTAAATGATGGCATGACGTTCACCATCAAATTGCACTATTTTCTGACATATATTTTGGTGAAAGTGGTCAATGCAATAACATAACAGGAAAAAATATTTAATGATTTAACTGAAAAATAGAAGGTTCATTCTTTAAATATAACTTTTTATTAAACAATAGCGGAATTTAAATGCATTAAACTCCATTTTACAATATCTTCTTTTATTAAAAAAAAAAATATTGTGTGTTAATAACTTCAAAGACGCATAGTAATGCTGAGATTATTCTTTGCCTGAGATTTTTCCTTCTTATTATTAGATAAGAAAGTATTTTATATTTTCTTTGATGACAGTAAATATGTAGTGATTATCATAAACATAATGCCCTTAATTTTGTGCAGATAAGAAGGTTAATAACTTACAAAATATAGTATTAATTTCTTTTATAAAATGTAAATATCTTCCCTAAAGAGTTCCATTAATTATTAAAAGAAATAATACCATTAATTATTAAAAGTAACATTCCATTTGCAAATATCATTAAAATAAAATTTATCTAGTATAATGCACATGAACACAATAAATCAATATTGCTGGAATTATAAGCATATTTACTTCAAATGAGTGTTTTTGAAGTACTAAAGTTATGAAAAATCGCGTCATATTGATTATGCAGAGTAATTAAAATTATATAGTGAAAATATTGTTGGCGCACAAGATGAGAACTTGAAGAGCAGCGCCCTCCTTCTGAACGATTCATTCCACCCCTTCCTACTGCGGAGAATGGAGCTTGACTGGCTGTCACATCATTATTTATAATTATAATATTTAATATTTTTAATTGCTATTATATTATTAAATAAAATAAATGAAAAAAACTGTATTAGGTATGTCATTCTTTATACACATTTTAACACTACTACAATATTTGAATTTATTAACTAACAAATATGTTATGTAGCATATTAAGTAAATATTATATCGAATATAAAGTAATTAAAAATTTATTATATAGAGTATGCGGTAAAAAAATCGAGAAAAATGTTATTTTTTACATTAATGCTTTTTTTTCATTACGACGATATATTTAATTTTTTATTAGACGTTTTAGATTGAAATTTTTCTTTAAAAAAATACAAATATTTACATTATATCAAATAGATTTATTGTTTTCATCATTATTTGCTATTCATGTTACGTTTGTACAGTAAATTTCTTCCGAATTCAATTTTAATATATTTAATTCCTTTCATGAAAATTCTTTTTAAATATCTCACTCTTAAAAAAACAAACTTGAAATATAATTTATAGTATAATCAGATGTAAAAAATACATATCATTTTGATCAATGTTGAAACCATTTATGAAAATGCTAAAAATGTAGGGAGCATATTTTCTGAAACACATTAGCAATCAAGTAGTCTGATATATTAATGGATATTATTAGAGTTTTTTTTTTTACTTAATTTACAATTTTATTTTGACATTTTGAATTATAGTTTTTATTAGAATATTGTGACCATATAATTTCAGTACACTTCATTAAATAAATTGAATACTTATACAATTTCAGATACTATATAATTTAATTACAGGTTCTAAAAAATTACAGATATGTTCTTACACATTAGGATATAATTCTTAAAAATATTAATAGCTTACTTAGACTTCATCTTATTTATATTTGTAGAAATAACTAAAATTTTGAATGTATACATAGATACATAGATACAAACATACTTATATATATATATATATATATATATATATATATATATATATATATATATATATATATATATATATATATATATATATATATATATATATATATATAGTTTAATTGTCTATTTAATATATGGTTTTTCTTAATTGTAATATATGTAAATGCTCTTTTTTTCAAATGCATCTTTTTTTTTATTTGCAGAAATATATGTGTTAAACGTAATAGTTCGCTAAGGAATGAATGCGTACGACTTAATTTTCATAATTTTCCCCTCTTTTATATGAAATAATTTCTGGAGAATATATTATTTATAAAAATTTCTTTATCCATAATTTCACAATATAAGCTAAACTAAATTAAAGAAGATTAGGTGGAATATCATTTGATAAAGGTGATATTTTAGAAAGTTGTGTGAGTTAAATTAAGAGATATGAAATAGAACCTATTGTTTAACCTACCATTTAAAAATGGAATTAAATTCTTAAGAAACAAGTATACATTTCTAATATATAAAATATGTTTGATAGTTATATATAATATGTTGTTGACAAGTTTTGCCAAAAAGCGTGTCTCCAAATCTTTCAAACTTTTTATTTTTAATATCTTAATATTCATTAATATCTTAATTAAAAAATAAATAAAATTTTTATTAATTCTCACTGCAAATGCATATTTTAAATTCATCATTTAGAAATAAATTATAAATTCAAAACTTGCACCCGTTGAAAGTAGAAAAAATTAAGCATATAAGATTAATTTTTTTTAAGTATTTGATAATATATTAAATGTAAGTATAATCATCAAATAGCAACATATGGTCACATGTTATCTCTCTAATACATTCACTGAGATAACACATAAATTCAAAGTAAACTAACAACATATCATAATATTCATCTCAGTTTCAAATGTATTATCCTTCAATCACAAATTTAAAGATTATCACAGTTTCGTGTAATCGTTGATTTATTAAAAATAGATCCAATCAAAGTATCCCTTTTTAAAATAGCCTCTTAGAATATCCATGGTTTATAATCAAAAAATATCTATTTGTCGTTTTTATACGGACAAATTTCTAAAAAGGATGAAATGAGTTTAACTGTAATTTTCAAAAAAATAATGAGTTACCTGAACAATGAATTGTTATATACAAAACACTAATATTATATAGTAATAAGTAATCTGATATTATTCATTTAAAGATTGATTTTGTGCATATTTTAGACAACAATTTAAACTGAATTTTGAAAAGGCTGGTGCATTTATTAAAACATGAATACAAAAAAATCCTAATTCAATATAATTTGCGAAGGAATATTAAACTCTTCTTGGCAAGGACTCAAGCTAACTATTAAAATTCGATATTCGTATTCTAAGAAATTTTTCAGTGATCCATTTATCTAGATAGATTCTCCTCTTCAAAACGAAATTCTAGTAAAATCGAAAACTCTAATGCACTTTACGCGAAAATAAAGAAATAAATAAACCAAATAAAAGCATCGTAAGACGCTTTAATTCTGAGAATATTTTCCAGTATTTTGAAAGAGAACAAAAGATCAACTTGGCTGATATAATACGTATACGGTAAATATATAATATAATTTAGTTTATTGAAAAAGTCAAGATTTTAATATATGTTAAATGAGATTATATGAGTAATTTATTTTCTCTCTCACTATAGCTCATTTTACGTAGATTAATGTTAGATTATATTTTGACATTAAATATAACAATAATATACGAAGAAATAAAGAAATCAGTGTTTTTTTATTTTATTTTTTACAATTAAAGAAATAACTAGTTTGTTAATGTTTCTTTATCGAATATATAAACCACCTAACCAGACATACATTTGCACGACTAATCTCATTATTTTTTATTTTGTTAACATTATTCGTATTGTTTCTCTATCATATTAATCATTTTTTTATATTCTTCCACCTTTTCAATTAAATAAGCATTAGTATTCTTGTCGTAACTTATAACACTTTTACAAGCCCTGCTCATTATGCTTTTAGCTATGCGAATTTAAATCAGTAGGATGCTTCTTTTGCATAACTAGAGAACCGCGATGGTGAAAGTACGACTTTGCTCTTCTTACCTCCGACAGATGGCACACCAGAGGATCCACTCCCTCAATTTTGACGCTGATCTGCAGAGGGAGGCAATATTCTCTAGACCATTACACCCATGGTAACTGCTAAATGACCTAAAACCGGATTTCGATTCCATAGATTTAACGAGCAAGTATATCGCATGCACTAGGTGGGTCTTTGGCGGCATTGGGAATCAAATCCCTCCTTTACGAACTGAAAGCTGATTCCTTAACCACTTTTATACCACGTCTGGAATCCAAGTGGTTAAGTAATCAGCTTTGAAGCTGGTAAAGCCCACCTCAGGGCTAGGTACAGTGAAGTATGCTGGTGTAACAACAAAACAGCCTTTTAAATATCAGTAATAGTTTTGATTGCCAATTTTGTAAACTTATGTATGAAACAGAAATTTATTTAATTTTTTCATTTTCATTTTAAATACACTAGATGTTGAAGTTGCTGAATACAGGATAGCAGAATATTATCTATTTATTTCTAAATGTGGCCAGGTTACTCTATCTCAGTCGTTAAACTCCTATTTTTTTTTTAAATCATCCATTTTTCCCAGCGACCATTAGGTTTATATAGTAAATCTATGCTAAGAACCTACCACACTTTGAAAATGTAATTGAAATTAAGTTAAGGATATTCTCTACTATGTGTGTGTGTGTAAATAATATAGACTTAAATTAGTACTTATAGAAATGATATTTTGTCACATTTGACATACATATGTCACATTTAAAAATAAGTTTCGTATTCCAATGAAATAAAACAGTATTTGTCACTGCACGCCTTTAGTTATCAGAAAGGTGTAGAAGTAATATCTTGCCAAAGTTTATTGCAAAACCTCTAATATTGCAGTTGACTTGTCCCAGTTAGGCTGACAATATGGAATGCGCTGCTCCAATTTGCCAATCAAACCGTAGTTTGGAGTTAAGTCCAATTTCCTTAGTAAACACATGGCAAAAGTACTCGTAAAACATCTAATAATCAGTATATTTATTGAAATATAAATCATACTTCACTAAGTAAATAGTAATGATACTATAGGACTAAGTGAATATTTGCGCATTAATAACTCGTAGTGAAGAAACAAATTTATTTTATTTTTGATTAATAATAAAAAATATCTTAAATTATTTATATTTTGTACAAATTTAATTCTGTCAGTTTGTTAAATTATACTATATTCCAAAATATTTATATAGCATTACTATTTTTTTTTAAAAATTCAGTCAGAATTAATGTTAAACTATTCCTTTTATGCTGTCAAAATATATCATTTAAGACATATGTGTATTTCAATAAAGCTGAGTTTCGTAACTCAAAAAAAAAAAAAAAAATCTCGAACATAAACAAATAAATTAATCTTGCAGAAGTTCAAGTGTTTACTTCCCGTCAAGTGGCTTAACCTCTCAAACAAAATGTACCCTGTAGGATATGTTACGTGAGTTTCTCACTTTTTGAGCAGCAGCTTATTTTTTTTTTCCTACTTTTTTCTATTCACTTTTATTGTTTGAGATACCTAGATTAAATCGATCAATATGTTATCTTCAAGCGACTTCAATTCACTGGTTAGTTTTTTTAAATTAATAAGTCAGAATACTTCGATTTTAGGTGGAAAGTATAGATTGTTAAGAATTATCTAGTTTATTTTTTTAAAAGGTATTCATAAGATAAAAGAATGAAGGAAGTAAATTTTTCTTTTAACTATTCATTAGTTGTAGTAAGCACAATTCTGTTTTTTCTTTAAATAGCTAATGTGCATGTGAATCAGAAATAATTTAATATTAATATATTTTTAAAACAAAATATTTTGTAGTAGGAAATATTTAACAAGAATTTTTTAAGAAGTATCAATATATTTTGAACATATTTGAGATTATTTTTGCGAGCCTGATTAATGAAAAATTTTCATTGTAATTTTTTTACAAGTTTTGAAAAACTTAAGTATACTATTTAATAATAGAATAATACAAAATAAATCATAAGTTCAAGAAGCATATAAGACATGCAAGTCACTAATCAAAAAAAAAAAAAAAAAAAAAAAACTACTTTATGAAAATATTAATTTTACGTGCATATTTGGGAATAATTTTATTAAGTATCCAATTTTTACCATTGACTTAACAATGAGAAATTATTGAATGTAGAAAAATTGTTTAATTATACAAGTATACGATTAATTAAGGGTCAAATTTCGAAAATATAATTAAAACTATTTAATTCATTAAAAATCGCTAAAATTATACATAAGCAACTTCAAAAATACATGTTCAGCATTCATTAATTTATACAACTAGGCAATAAAATATTCTTTAGATTGGGTGTCTAATGAATAAAGATAGCTGGCAACCAAAAACTAAAGATAGATGAGTACAAAAAAACTTTTGATATTTTCTGTTCATAAATTTTGAGTAGTTAATAAACTTATGTAATATTTGAAAAAAATTTTATATCATCTTATAAGTTTCACATCAACCATAGATGTTTTCATATCAAAAATAGTGAATTTCAATCATAAAATTAATATATTTTAAATTTTATTTATTAAATGAGTACCTTCTGTTTAATTTATTCAAATTTAATAAATAATATTCTATAAACGTAGCTATTATATTTTTCAAACTATAACAGTTTTTTAAAATTTGGACTGCAATAATTATTTAATAAACTAAATGCGATTATTTTATATTTTTTCTTCATATAATACAAATAAAATAAAACAAATAAATTAATCTTTTTAGTTCCATAAAAAACTTAAAAAATAATTCCAGCAAAATGTTTACCAAAACCAATTATAGTCAACATTTCTCAAGAATTATTTGAATTCATTTATTTCTGTTTCTTTAAATGTTTTTTATTATTTTTTTTATTTTTTATTTTTTTGATAGAATTGTTTGCCTACTAAGACATTTTTATACTGCGATAAATGGATTTTCATGATATGGAGGAATATAATAATTTTTTAGTTAATCACTTGTTTAAATTTTAATTAAAATTATTAACATTACGCTTTTCTACTTAATTAGTGCTTAAAAACAACAATAATAATAATAATCTTTATATTTCAAATAAAAAATAAAGAATGAGAGATAAATTTAGGACTTTATGTAGAAGTTTGACTCCTAGATGGCGACAGTATAGCAACTATTTTTCTAAGAAAAATCAAGAAATAACGTTTAATAGCAATAAAGAAAATTAGTGAAGTATTTCATCTCAAAATCATAAAAAAAAGATAATATAGAAATTTAAAATTTCCATTCTGTTATTCATTCTTTAAAAATCACGTCAAAACTCTTTG
This sequence comes from Latrodectus elegans, assembly GCA_030067965.1. Classification (NCBI taxonomy): domain Eukaryota; kingdom Metazoa; phylum Arthropoda; class Arachnida; order Araneae; family Theridiidae; genus Latrodectus; species Latrodectus elegans. The sequence continues at coordinate 94,706,445 of CM057811.1, read as the reverse complement.
ACACTTAGCCTTTTTTCTTAATATAATTTATTTAACGTTAATCATTTAACAAAGTAATAAATATAGTATTCTTTCGTTCTATCAAATAAGAAATAATAAAGGTTTTTTTTTTTTTTTTTTTTAAATTATATATTTATTTATATAAGTTTATGATCTCAAATTTTTAGACAGATAAAAAGTAAAAAGTTGCAGTATGTAATAATTAAGAACATCAAACATTAATAAAGTAATAAAAATAAATAATGAAGAACTTCCTGATTTTTTCCTTCATATATGTATATTATTTAATAATTATGAAATGCAATTCGTAAAGAGCAAAAATCAGATCTATCTATCTATGTATATATATATATATATATACTGAGAAAGAGAGATTTAAAATACAAAATATAATGATTTCTTCATTTTAAAAGTTAATTTTATTGCATAAGTTTCTTCTTTTTATAAAAACATTTAAATTTTATAAAATTATTTATCTCATTCTTTATCTAAGAACAAGTTTATCTAAGAATACATGACTATATAATTAAAAATAAAATTAAAATGCTGAATATATTTATGAACCAATTATAATTCAAATGCATTTTAAATTAAAATTTTATTAATGAAAGAAACAGAAATAAAAAAAATATATTTAAAGTATATCTATATGTGATCGCAGTAATTAAAATTGTTTTGAATACTAAATTTTAGTGCACAGAGGATGATAAGATAATCGCTTATAATAATATTAATCAAAATTATTGATTAATAAGATTATGAAATGTTGCAGAAAAAGAGAAACATAATCGCACATAATATTAATAAAGTAATGCAACATACTAAAAAAATCAGAATAACACCCTGATTTAAAATTGATTTTACTAAAATTTAGTAAATTAAAGAAAATCCATATTTATTATTTCAAAATTTCTTTTCATCAACAATCTAAAAAAAAAAAATTATTTTATTAGCATGTTTGTATGTACTGATTACAAAACTGAAACTTAAACATTTTTATATATGATCCAAATCTCAAAAAACGCGAGTTATTTAAAATACATATTTCTATGAATATTTAATTCAAGGAATAGATACATAAAATATTTTTCTTGCAGTTCTTTGGATATTTTTAAAGAAAGTAAATATTTATTAGAGAAGAAAATGCATTTTTTTCTTAGACATTTTTATTTCTATAAAATATACAACATCGTTTCTGGACAAATATACCATAGCGATTTCTTATCTACATTTTCTTTAATCAATTCAGTGATATTTTCTTCAAACTGTGTCGACAAACATATCTGTTGCAAGCTTAAAACAGAGTTTTCAACGTATCTAAGAGTAAAGGGAACATTTTTTTAAATGTTGCAAAAATAAAACTATGAATATTTCATATTTATATAAGTACAGTAGCATATTCCAAAATAATTACGCAATCTATTTCTAATCCAAGGCATTGGGATGACTTATGACAAAATGTCTGCATATTTCCATTATATCCGTTTTTATATTCTTCATGATAATTAAATAGGTAAAATTTAAAACAGTTTTTGAAGACAAGATTTAAAATTATTACAATTAGAAATGAAATTCTAATCTATAAAGTTAATGTAAAAAACAAACCATATATAATTTTTTAAACTAATCTAAAAAACCCTCATTGCTACAAAATGTATTACTCTCATTTTGTATCATCTTCCTTTTCCGTTTGTATGGTTATTATGAAATTATTTCTAATAAATAACAAAAATAAATAATATTGCCACCAGATGTATGCGTGTTTCATTTTACAACGAAGTTACCAATATATCCTTGTCATTTTACCTTTTCATTTAGTAAAGTTTGAATATTTATGCAAATTAATGTATCATGGGATTTTAAAAATGTCGTTTTTGAATAGGAATGCCTGTCATTAGAAAAGCCTGACAACTAAGGACTTTCATCTGTTGCAATTCATACAGTTTCAAAAACTGATCGAAATGATCAAGGAGTTCATTTGTTGTCACTTGCTTTACGGAAAAAGTAACTTTCATGAAGTAACCGCATCGTTTGCTTTAGTATTAAGTATTAAACTGCATCAAGTATCGTTTGCTTTAGAATTAAGTAAAAAACCGCATCAAGTAGCATTAAGAATTAAGTAATAAACTGCATCATATAACCGAAAATTTCAAGTGATTATAGATAGCGTTGTAAATGAATGGTTTCAAAAATCTTGGTTGGGAAATTCAGAGCAATGAGTTACACGTACACTACCTTATTAACCTAAGTCAATAAGTTTTGGATGCAAAGAAATCCGTGAATAAGCATTCACCGATTTCTTTACATCCGAAACTACAAAGTTTTGCTTCAAGAGCAATGCGTGAGTGTCGATAATTCCGTAGGAAGTGCTGGAAGCCGAAGTAAATTATTCTCTCGAGGATTAAGAGAACCTTGCGAAAAAAATGTATGTGATTTAAATTAGACTATTTTTTAAGTAATAACACAGTATTTCATCTAATAACTTTAAAGAGATTTTAATTTAGAAAACTTATTGTTTAGATCGTTCAGATTATAAAATTTTCCGAAATAATGACTATGTTATTTAAAATATTTGTCTGTCAGATTCTTAAGTACAGATAAGCTCCAACAAATAAATGCATCATTGGATAATAATATATTTCTGTTATTGTGTAAGTGCTTAAATTTAAATATAACTTCTTGTTTTAAAAAAAATAACTTCTTGTTTTAAAACAATAAATATTCACAGTTAAAATAGCTTTGAATTTTGTGTAATAATGTTCAATGTAGAAACTACAGAATTTGTATAAACTTACATTGCAGGTTTCTTTAGTTAAAATGCTTAGGTAATGAAATGCTCTTAATGCTCTTGATAATAGGGCAAAATATATTTTACTCAATAAACATAATACAAATAACAAATTTCCTTGTTTGTTATACAATTTACGATGATTTCAATTATAATAGTAGAATATTATAATACACAGTGGGTAATCAGTTAACGAACAGTTTGGGTAGCGAACCAATCGGAGAAGGGACACTTTCACTAAATGTTTTCTATGTTCGGAAAACGAACACATTGAGTTAATGAACTAAAGCATAGTGTGCAGAGACCAAACATCATTTTTCATCTCTCTTCAGTTGCGTTGCTTGTCTATTGAACTTCAAAGTTTTATAAAAATAAATATCATCATAATATTCATAGTCACAATAGATCATCAGTTTCAATATTTATTTCATTCAAAATGGAAACTGATTTTATTAAGAGCATCTACCCCATCTGTTTATTCGCTTCCTCAAACGTAGTCTTAAAACGCATCAAAATGGAACACCAATTATGTATAATAAATGTAGACAAGATTACTTTCAGGATTTTTTCCAGATTTAGAACCCAGCACTTCTGTGGAATGACAATAAATATAGATGGCATCACATCTTAAAAATCATGTAGGAATTGTCCTAAGGAGGAACTCACACTGGAACATATTTTTAACTGACTAACTATCATAAAGCTATTGTCAAGTTTCCCTTTCAGGAAAACGTCTAAACTGATAAAATTGTACACATTATCGCAGCCGTGATTTCGGCACATGGAATGATTTGAGTTGATTTCAAGCAGACCCGACACCAAACCACCAAATCAACCTTACGTAATCTTGAAAAACGAATTATCGACAGCAACAACAATAATGTTATTAATCACTTTGCAACAACAAGGCAATAAATTACTTCAGAAAATTCCTGAAAAAGAGAAAATCTTATAAACTTAATAATCTCACTTTATTTCTTATTAAGTTTATAAGAAAAAAACATCGTAATTTTCTTTTATAAATTTAAAAAGAAATTATACATTCTTTTCTTTAATTTCATGTTTAGATTCTCTAGAATGAATCAATTGATTTCAAAAAAAATCTATAGTAAATCAAAGATTGGCTAAAGAATAATTCGGATAGCAAACATAATCTAGTCATGTTCGTAAGTCGATTCCCAACAGTATTATCAAATCAAATACTCATTCAATCCTTTTGAATAACATAATGTAAGTCTATAATTAAATCTATTCAGTCGAGAAAAATATTGCAGCTTGTTTACTTATTTTTGTGCATAACTTTTTAATAGTCTTTAAGACTTTATTTAATATTTGAAGTTTATGTTAATCCCGGATTATCCATTTCCAATACTAGGCCAACTCCACAAGTCCATAAATAGCCAGGAAATCCAAAAACATAAGGGATTTTGAAAAAGCCTCTTCAAGTCAAAATTCAAGCATCTAAAAATATGCTCAGGCGATGCCTGTTAAGCTTTACATTTTGTTCACAGTCTAAAATTCTTTTGATCTTGCAAATATTTGAGGCCTCATAAATGACCACTGGAGAAACGTGAAATACTAGTCTGTTGGTCTCTTGTTCCCTTAAAAAGCAAGTCACTAGCAGGGAGTTTTCTAGGATAATAATTTAGGTGGAAAATTCCAGACATCCATAAGCGTTTTTTTTTTTTACTCTCAGTAAAATACTCATTAAAGGTGGATGGCAAATCAGGTTATGAATGTTCCAAAGAGGCAACCTTACCCATCGAATGAGAAATCACGTTTCCTTTAATGCCGACGTGTGACTGGATCCACTAAAAATGAAAATCAATCGCAAAACTCTTTGAGAAATTTAATTTTTTTTTAATCTAAAGAAAATTAATATAAAATGATAATTTAATGTGATTTTCCTGATGAAATTTATTCTTGTGATAAACTGATATTGTTTGCTTGATTTTAAGAAAATTATTTGGAGTCAAATTATTTGTTTCAAACTATTTAAGTTATTAAGAAAGCTTAGAATCATAGGGTATTCAAATATTTTTAAGGAAATTTATTCGTTTTTAATATAGTATTGCTTGATTAATCCATTTAAAGACTATATTTTTAATCATTGTTGTTCTTTTATTAATTAATAATAATTAACGAGAAAATGATAGTGTCAGGTTGTTGCTATACAATGTCTGGTTATACTAGGACTTTCACTTTTCATCATTCCAAAGATCGGAAGTAATGGTTATTATATTGTGGGCACTCAGTGGGAGAAGCATCCTAGCAACAATCTTAATTTAGAAGCAGATAACAAGATCTTCAGTATTGGCTTAACACGTCGAAAAGTATTATTTTATAGGGAAGAAACTGCGTTCACGACATACTTTAAGTGCTTCTGCCACAGTTAGTGAACATGACGGATATTCGGTTAGCCGGAATTCGAATTCACTACCTTGTGATAAGAAGAGCAAACTCCCGAACCACCCAGGTCCCCGTGGCCAAATTATTGTCATAAAATATAATAGAATATCTTTGTAGGAACAGATTGGCTTTTGTCTTAATATTCTCTAGAATTGGTACGAAGAAGATTGATTTTTACTCATTAATTTTACATTTTATCTCTTCAAGGAATAAAGATTCTAAAATATAGTATGGTTTTGTTCTTAAACTCATCTTTAAACTAAAAAAATAACCATATGTATTTAACTCCTAAAGTAATCGTTAATATTCTATTGAGTTTACCCAAACCCCACCATCAGGCTTTTTGGAATTAAATTGGAAGTACAAATTCATTTAGGATATAAGCTATAAGCATTTTGAATCTAATAGCACGTTTTTTAACAGTTTTGTTCAATTCACATCTGAGAAATGTGTATAAAATGCTAATCATACAGAAATATGTAATAAACAACCGAAGAAACATTATTCATCCTTTTGTTTCTTAAATCAAACAGGAATCAATCACTTCCTTCAAATAGAACATTGTCTTTCCAAGCCGCACAGTTTTAAACTTTAACCTCAGACACAATTAAACATTGGGTGGTGGATGCAGACGTATAAATATTCATTATTCGCATCTGTCGGGAAATTAGGAAGCCAGCTTTCACTATATTCATAGTTGCAGCAAAATATTATGACCCATTATTCATAAATATATACTGCAGAAAATCAAAATATTGTGAATGTTCAAATGTTTTTCGCAAACCTTTGATTTATAGACATTAAGCGACAAGTTGTCTACAAAATGTATTTTTAAAAATTTTATACAGTAGAAATAATTCGTAAAATTACTTACACACATAAGATACATTAAATTTTAACTGGCCTTATATTTTTTAGAAAGAAAAATTAATTTTACATTTCTATAAAATTTTGCATTCATATTTTAAAACATGATTAATAACTACATGTTTTCATTGGATAAATAACCTGTCACCAATCATAAAGTTTTTTTTTTTTTTGAGATTTACCAATTATTAACAATTGGTTTATATTGTTTTACTTTATTTGATTATCAATATAAACATTTTAGATCATTATAAAAGCTTCTTGAATGGACAAAATTATATTCCTGAAAATGAAACAAATTTAAAATCTAATATTTGTATTAAAACATTAGTTCAATTTTTAGAAATATAATTTTACAATGTATCTAAAATTTATATTGAAGTATAACTTCTGCAACTGTTAGAAAAATTAAGAATTTATATAAGAAAATGATGCGAATTTTACCTGAAATAAATAATTTTTGTGAAATTTAATGAGTCTTGGGAAAAAATGTTTGTTAACTGCAAACTCAAACTTTAACCATTACTACTTCTGTTGTAGCATTTCCCTTTTTCACCTGAAACCCAGAAACGACTATATCTAAGATAAGAACTAAGAAGATTTATTTGTATAATCTAATTTTCATTCTCACGAATTTTAGATTAGTAAATTGCATGATTTTTATTAAGTTTTTTCTGACATCTGCCTTTCGGGTCTGCATAACAAAACAATGTATGATAATCATATTCAACTTTTTTAATCACATGTTCTTCAAAATATAAATGATGGTACGAGAAAATTCATTTCTGAAGAAGGAGATAAATTTGAAACCTGATCACAATCTATCAAACAATCCATAAAATTAAAATATTTTAAATGATTCATAGGTATACAAATATGTAATGATAATAATAATAAAAAAAGTTTACTAACTTAAGATTATTAGAATTAAAAAAAATGTTACCCTGAAATGGGCTCAATTCACTGAAGAAAATTTGTGAATGATTAAAAGAAAAACTATGTGTTGAAAAAATAACGTAGATATTATTATGGGAAGAACTTTAAAGGAAAACGCCACTTGTATTTCTTTCTCCTACATGTCTATCTGGTGGGTGTTTGGGAGTTTTCCGGGTTTCTTTCTTTGTAGCATGAGAATACCTCCTATTATCTATAAAAATAAAAATAAAACTATCGAATAATATTTAAATAGTAGAGGATTACAAATCTTACCCCCAATGTTCGACTGTTCGGTAGTCTACAAAGTGGAGTCAAAAGAAGTAATCATTCCCTGTAGCCTAGTGGCAGTACAGAGATCCTCTGAGTGGAAAATATGTGGTCCGATACAGGCATCTGTTGAACCCAGTAAATGGATGTTGCATTTCTGCTTTCAGATAGCATGACTGTCAGTGTTAACGATATGACATTTTTAGGGTTTTCACCTTTGCGACAGCCGAGTTGGCAGCCGAATGGTTAGCTCTCTTGCCTTCGGTTCAACAGTTCGTGAATTCAAATCCCACCTTGAGCATGAATGTTTCTAGTGGTTCGGAATCCACTTTAAAATGAACGTCCCTGTCTAATTAGCCCTCGTGTGCAAAAAATGACCGTTGAGCGACAAAAACAAACAAAACAATCAAACTCCTTTGCTTCAAATGATTAAGACTCTTTATATATAAAAAACTGCCAACCTAAAAGACTGCAATTTACTAGGTAAACATTAAAATGCTTTACAATAGCCCGAAATCTTTCTAAGGTGCCCTCCACGTGTTGTTGTGTTTGGCTCTCAAAGTGATGTTCCATCTATCATAATGTATGTGATCCCATGATAATTTTAATATTTTCCATAATATTGGGTAAAGAAGTAAATACTATTTTTAACAATTTTGTGATAACTTTCACAAATATTAATCTATAAGTAAGTCTTAATTTTAACACTTGTAAAATAGTTTAATTTTAAGAAAATAAAAATTCGTTGATATTATTCGTATGTAAACTAAAGAATGTGAAATAATTTAAAACCTCTAAATAGCCTGTATTAAGATATATATTGTACCCAGATTCGAGATTCCTGTTGGTTGAAAGATGATAGAACAATATCTATATCTATATATCTATATCTATATCTATATCTATATCTATATCTATATATCTATATATATATATATATATATATATATATATATATATATATATATATATATATATATATATATATATATATATATATATATATATATATATATATATATATATATATACATCTTTCTAACTTAATTATCACATTATTACAAAAGCTTTAAAATTATCACACATTATTACAGGCATCCGAATAATTTAAAAAGGAATTTTTATATTTTAAACCCAAAATATATTTTTTTCGAGGATAATACTTGTACTCTAGAGTGTTTACAAACTTGAAACGCAAGTTGAAGGGAAATATTGTCTTTCATTGCTGAATACCAAACAAACCAAAACATTACGAACAAAAATCTGATAATTTTCGTATATGATATCTCCTGAGAGTATCTTTAAATTACTCAAAATATATGTCGCTTATATTATCTTTATTCAAATAATAGCTTCAGTTTTTTTAATTAAAGCAAAAAAGATTTTAATAGTTATTTCATTTTTAAATATTTTTTCTTTGAAGCATAAATATATTCACTTGAATTACCTTAACATTTATTATCAAGATAAATATGTTATACGAATAAAGGTATGATTATTTTTTACATATTTCCTTCACCTTTTAAAAGTCAAATTTTTCCAAACAAATTGTCCAATGAAATATACTTATATTAAACCAAAAAAATATTGAAAAATATGATTTTAATCATATTTTCTCAGGTTTTTAAGAAATTTTAGATTTTCCGAAACATTATTAAAGAAAATCTTAAAAAAAAATTTACATAATAATATTTATTTTGCTTATAATTTTGTAGCTGCATAATATTTCTTTATGAGTATAAGAAACGTCAATTTTTAACATATCATTTTTCCTTCATATTAAAATATTTTATTAAAATTTATATAATAAATTGCTATTTAAAAATTTTAAGAAACAATTTCATAAAAAACTGTTTTTGATTTTTAATCGAAATGGTTACACTTAACATTTTTATTTGTTAATCAATAAATGGTTCGTGTGATATATTATTAAATATTTTGATTATCTTAATTTTTAGAAAATTTAAAGCTATATTATTTAATTAAATTGGTTTTCTAAATGTATAGCAAAGAACAGAAATTTGGCAAAAATCAGTTAACATGGTGACATTTATGGGAAAATATTAACAAATTCTAATTTTTGCTAAGAAAAATTGTAATTCAAATTTTTAGCTCTTGAGAATCATGTCTAAGATGTGAAAAATTTTGAAATATTTTGCCCAAATTTTTATAATGGATATTGCATAACTTTCTTTCTGGAATTTTTTCTTTAAATAGAAATTCAAATATTTTGCAGAAATGACAAACAATTAAGAAATTTATTATAATAAATAAACATTTTCTCTTTATTTCAAGGAAATTATTTGTCGTTGAAATATTTTTTGATGCATTGCAAATTGTCATTCTCTTACTTACTTAATCTTTACTTAATCTTTTTACTTTTCTTAATCTTTACTTACTTAATCTCTTACTTAATCTTTTTTAGAAAAAGATCGAATTACTATAAAACTATTATAAAACGGGAATTAATGAGTACAATAAAGAGAGGGAAAATTCTGAATAAATCATGCTTGATGTGGTGTTTGAATTTTTATTATTCTTACTAATGCTTTTAAAATTTTTAGTTCTTTTAAGTTATAAAAATGCACTCATTTATAAGATTTTTCTATTACAAAATATTGAAGCTTGTTAATCCATTCTGTATATTTCCAAGATTTATATTTTTTACGTTTGGCATTTGTTTAAGAAAATATTGAAATATTATAGTCCTTCTATTAATTTTAATGATTCATATTTGATTTTTAAGTATTCTATTTTAAAATGAAGACCATCGACGTGAAATTAAATTTTTTCATTATAGAATGATAATTACAGTCGTTTAATGCATTTTTCCAAAATTATTTTTGAAATATGAAAAATTATCCTTAAAAGATATGACATATAAAATGGGGATAAACAATAGATAAAAATGTTTAGGATAAAATTATTTAACTTTAATACTTATCTTAAAAATAATGAAATAAAAATGGTGATAGTAAATTTTTCCCTAAAGATTGTAAAACATATCTTTAAGAGACTAGTAATAATCTAATAAACTAAGTCTGCGTTTATACAAATACATATATTAATATCAGCAGCTTAGACTGTGAATCAACTAAGTTAAAAAAATAAAGGAATCAAATTAAATGTACTAAATTAAATTAACACATTCTACAGTAACAAAATCTTCATTATTTCGCATAGTCACTTACATTTATAGCATCATACATCACTTTGTAAATGTGTTCCCAAGTAACGGCTTTAAAGTTTATGGTAATTTGTTACATATGTACAAATTCAATTTTTTAAATTTTAAGTAATATGGGACTATTACCACAACAGTTTTCATTATTGTACATTTATTTTTATAAACTGAGATAATTCATTAAATGTATACATAATGTAAAGAAAAGTATTCATAAAAACAAAAACTACATCAACAACATTGAAGTAACGCGTTTATTGATTTGTTATTAGTGAATTATAAATTTAAATCTATGAATCAAATGATATTCTTGCCCACCGCCAGTCTAGTGGTCAGAGTGCCTGTCTGCGAATAGGAAGGTCCAGGGTTCGAATCCCGGTTCTGGTATGGATGCACTTTCTCTCTCTATCTATCCTGTGTGTATGAATGAGGTGTGTGAATGGTTGCCTACCCTATGGCATGTGTGTACTGAAACAGTCGGACTCCACACTAAACATGGTTCACTATGAAAAAGTGGAGCAGCGCACCCCATAATGTCAGCCTAACTCTGGCGCAAAAAAAAAAAAAAAAGATATTCTTATATTTGTCTCTCCTTCTTATGCTTGGTTTCATTTCAGTTTCAATAAATAACCATGAATTAGATGGTAAATATAAATATTGGGAATATATTTTTTGCTTTATTTCTTTTTTTAATTTATTCATACAAAAAAGCTTATCTCTATAAAGATGCAGAAAACATGAAATTCTTTAAAACACATATATAGTTAAGAAAAATTTAACTATTTTCCATAGACTGTAAAAATTTCTTTTTTCAGTAACATTATATACGAATGGTTAACGATTCGATTCTGCGAATTCTTCATGTTAGTGTCTATGACCTCAGCACGTAAAAATCTACGTCAAATCACCTTTGATACTTCACTGTTTCCTCAACATGAGAAAAAGAATCGGGACATTAAACTTCACCTTTGAATGTCCCGATTCGAACTGAACGGAAAATCCAGGACCGTGGGACAAGAGCACGTTTAATGGTTGAGAAGTTATGGTTGCTTAATCCTGGTATCGATCATTAAAGGGGCCATTATTATGGAGTCGAATAGTCTGATATTATGGGAACAGGTGGATATATTGGGAAAAGGAACATTCTTAGCAATATTTTCCCTTGGGTAACATTGGAGATTTTAAATTAGCTTTTGGTGATTTTTTTTTCTTTTTTTTTGTATAAAATATTTCTAATTGATTTTTTAACTACTTTCGAATGTGGATTAAAATTATAGAAGTTGGCCATTTATTCTTAATATAGAAAATTTTTAATATCGTAATATTTTGAAGTTTTCACCCTTTCTTACTTATAAATAAATGTCTTTTTTTTCTAAAATTACTCTAGTCATTGAAAGTATTATGACAAATCGTCAATGAATTGTACTTTGTTACAAAATATTGTTTGATATTCAGTTTCATTTCTAAACCAAAGATAATTCAATAACCGGTATTTTAAGTTTTTAGCATTTATGATCGATCCATTTTTTAGAATTATTCTTATTAATGTTGTTTTTATCTTTTTTGGTGTAAAACTAAGAAATTAATCTTTTATTTATAGAAGAAAATGACTTTATTTTTGTTTGCAAAAATGTCAAATATAATGCACTCTGTGAGATGTTAAATTCGTAACTATTTATAACGCAATTAATTTACTGAAAATTATTTTCGTTTCCCTATCATTTTACTAATTTGTTCATATGAATTAATATGCAGAATTTGATATTCTTTAATCTTAAGAGATTATCCACACAATTTCTTTATATAATTTTGACTACCAGTGGAAAATCAGCCCATAGAATTAAAAATTTATATAAAAAAAAAAATAAATGTTTTTAAAAACATTTCATTTATAAAATTGTGATATATTTTGCAATTTTTAAATTTGGAATATTGTCAATAAGAAGCGATTAAATCATACAATTATTACCACGCTACCAAAACGTTACGCTGGAAATTTTCATATTAATTCTAGTTCTATCATTTTACGCGCGAATATTAAGTATGCAAATTTAATATAAATAACGTACTCACATTTCAACATAATTTCAAATAAAAAATAATTTCAATATAATTTCAAATTAGATATGAGTATAAATTATGAAGTACAAAATTTTAATCATTCAAACAGGCACATATTCTAATCTGATTTTATTTTGTATGACTTTTTAAAATGTTCAAATTTTAAACTTCATATTTTAAATCTTCTTTGTCTCTTGGTTATATATTCTATGTGTGGTCTGTATGTAAATTGTTTTGTTTTTTGCTTCGTTGTTTTTTTTCAGCATTTGTTCAAATCTTAAAAAAAATTTGATTATTTATATTTTGGTAATTCTATTTAAGAGCTAATTTCACGCTGAATGTATTGATAAACCTATTGTTTTTGCATAGATTTTTGTGTAGACTACTAATTATTCTTGTGATATTTCTAATTTTGCTACATACATACGCAACAAGCACAGGAATGTCGGTTACAATAAAGGCCTAAATCGGCTTGCCGATAGGAGTGGTATCGGAGCGATACCAGCAAGAAGTACCACTACCCCTTAAAACATATCTGCTCTGCTTAAATGGGAGTATGATATATCCTTGGAACGGTATCGTCAAACCCGACATGAATGCTTGCGGGATATTTTACCGATTACCATTAGATACATGGAATTAATGCTTTCCATAAAGGTTCTTTTAAATTATTCATCGGCAAACATTTTTTTTTCCAAATGACAGATTGCACATAGTTATAACTGCAACAGAGACTATTAATCTATTGTTCCCTGATACCCAAGGAACCGGCCAGAAACAGCGACCTCTTTGTCCCCGAGGCGTTGCTCCGGGTGCACCACAGGGAGTGGGCCACCATCGTACTCTCACACATGCCATAGGGACCCGTTTATAGGGTAAGCATCATTCATACTTCATTCACACACAAAAAAGGATAATGGAGTAAGAAAGTACATCCATGCCTGAACTGGGATTTGAACTCAGGACCTTCCTATCCGTAGTCAGGCACGGTGACCATTAGACAAGTTGGGCGGCATCAACAGCAAACATTAAATGACAGACCACTCCTTACTATATAGAAATTATATTTCTTAATTCACGATTGTTTTTTTTTTAATATTTGATATTTGTTTTAAAAAAATTTTTGTTCAAATTGCAATAAAACTTACACTGTTGATCCATATTACATTTACGATTTCGTCTAAAATAGCTATCTCGCGTATACAGTAAAATATCCTCCAAAAAAACCTCAGTTTCTGCCTTTAAATTATAAACAATTGCAAACAGATAATCTTGTCTGAAATGCACTTTAAAAATTAACTGTAATACTTATAAAATAATAATTTCAAATATTTTCAATTATGTTCCTGTTTAACTGAAATCAAAATTCTAACATCTTTAGAAGTGTTTATACATATGAGAAAGCTATTGGTTCTACATATTTTAATAGATATCAATTGCAGACATCAAACATATTTTTAATGGAATCAAATGTATATTTTAGAGAAATTTTATGCCTGAAAAATAAGTTTCCTTAACGTAACTGTCCAATAGATCATAAATTTATTATTTATTTTCATCTAAGTTCTTATCATTCAAAATACCTTTTGTTGAAAAAAAATGATTTAAATATAAATTACAAAACTATTTTTATTGAATAATTATTTCACAATTGAAGAATTAAAACATTTTTATTATTAATCAGTGTATATATTATATGCAATATTATGACAAAAGCTCTCATATCACAAATAATTTTGAAAACATTTTATGCAAATTATTTGTATTTCACACTATTACTATGTAATTGAAATGGCACATGAATATATGTACATAGAAGGAATGTTAATTTTTAAGAGCAAAAATAATATTTATATTTAGGTAAGCACTTATATTAAAAATTTCTATTAAAGTTCACGCAAAACACGCACACACAATTAGTAGTTAGTACAAATTAACAGCAGACTATATATACGCCACATTAATGGTTTCCTTATTTTATTCATTTTTATGTACTCAAATTTAAAATACATAATTTTTGAAATGTAGAAATAAAAACAAATTTTGCTTTAAAAATAGCAGTCGTTTTACTCATTGAACACAATTTTTTTTAAATAATGAAAAAAGGTATTTCCGTACTTCAACAAACATACATATTTTTTGACATTGGTAAATCATGACCACATACACTTTAAAAGTATCAAGAAAATGGTGTATAAAACAGACATAAATAAAATTTCAAAAATATAGGAAATTACTTAAATTAAATTATAATTAAAGTATATATATATATATATATATATATATATATATATATATATATATATATATATATATATATATATATATATATATATATATATATATATATATATATATATATATAAATATATATATATATAATGCAAAATTAGATATAGAAGTGAAAAGCATAAGAATGTTTAAAAATATATATTGTTATTAATACATCCAGAGCAAAAGCAGTTAAAATAGAATTACTAAAATATAGTTATTATAATATTTCATAAATTAATACTAGATGCAGAATAATACATTAAAAATACTAATACGTTCCATTTTATATCTTTCTTTGATATTTTTCTTTTAAATTATATCTATTCAATTATTTTCAATGTATTGTTTTCCATTTAGTATTTTCACTGTATTATTCTCCATTTAGTAATAATTTATGAAATATTATGATAACTATATGCATATATATATATATATATTTGAAAAATAAAACTCATAATCAGGTCGAAAGTAAAATTAAAATAATCAGTAAATAAAAATTTTAAATACTACATTGAAGTCTTAAAAAAGCATGTTTACAAATAGTAAATTATACCGACCATATATATACATATCTTCCTCATTCTGAAAGTCTGATGGAACACTTAGTATTAAATAAATAAGAATCGAAAATTCTAAATTGAAATCAAACAATTTATTAATAATAACAGACACTTTACGTGCATTAAATAGATATACATTTCAAATATCAGATTTTTAAATATAATTCACCAAAGAATAATCTTATCAAACTTTGATTTAATCATAAAAGTAATTAAATGTGGAATATTTTTTTTATATTTTACAATATATTGTTTCAAAAGTTTTGTTTTCTAGAAGAATTTTTTTGATTTAGGACAGGTTTGGTAACTTTTATTGAAATGTCGGTTATCATAAAACATTTATATGATTTATTCAAAAACATTAGAGGAATGTTTCAAACATTTGACATTACTGACAGTATTTCAAATAGTATTTTTAAGTAGCTTTATAAATAAAATAAAAATAATTAAAATAAGTTTTCTTAAAATGTGAGTGTTGTTTCAATTATTATATAATAATTGATAACATAAAATACTGGTATAAAATATTTATTGAATATATTAACAATAAATATTTTTACTAAATATTTAGATTTAATAGTATAAAGTTAATTTAATTCAATTTTGAAATAATTTTATTCTTGTAGTGTTCCATACGATTTTTTCTTAGTAAAAGTAAAAATTAATTTAACATGAAAGAAATATATTTCTATTAAAAAGATTCGTTAAATACAAAAGAAATTTTTATTTCAGTTTGAAAACAATGAAACATACACTCAAGATTTTGAAAATTAATATTCATAGCTTGTTTTAATAAGTGGTTTAATTTCAGAAATGTTTCAAAAATTTGAAATTTTAATTTCAGTTTAAGCGTTCAATTCAGTTTTATCATTGGCTAATACATAGAATCATATAATTATTATAAAAGTTTAATAGCCTTAAAAATATTACACTGGTCAACAGTGGTTTTGGTGTCAAAGATTTTGGAGGTGATTTTATATGAATGCGATGCGCTGAATCCAAATATGCCATTAAATTTTGCCTATCAGCTTGAATTTTTAAGATATCAACATTTTAATGAATCATGCATTACGCTATTTTAAAAGAAAAACCATGGTTTAAACAAACAAATTAAACAGGGAATTTTTATTATATTACATAGATATTGCTTATTAAATACAAAAGAAAACAGAAAAGTCATGATTTAAACAAATTACTCACTGAACATTTCGGAAACTTCTTTTGCGTGACATTCTTGAATGCATTTTGGAACAATTCCAGCAGTAATCTGCCATCATGTGAGTATCCAATCTTCCTTGATAGCGATCCTCCATACATTTTATATCTTGGTGAAATCTTTCACCTTGCTCCTCACTAATGTCTCCTAAATTATCAGGAAAACGGTCTAAGTGGCTATGTAAATTGTGCACCTTAATGCTAATGTTACACCCAAGGGATCTGAAATTATTCAGCATTTCATTGACTAATTCAACATAGTTTTCAGCTTTGTGTTTACCCAACTGACTGGTACTGGTTGGACAACTGAAACAAATGAATTCCAGGCTTTTTGTTCAATCGCATTCATTGAATTTATGAAGTCAGGGTCTTTAATCAGCTGTCTTATTTGTGGGCCATCAAAGATTCCTGCTTTAAATTTTTTCCATACTCAGCTGAGGTATTTTTTCCCTATATATGCAAAGCATGATCCATTCTTATCAAGAGCCTTTACAAACTGCTTCATTAGACTCAGCTTGATATGCAGTGGTGGAAAGATGATTTTCTCTGGTGGAACTAAAGGATCGTTGATGATATTCTTTTCCCCAACATCCATGTTTTCTCTCCTAGGCCACTCTTTTCTAACCCAGTGTTGCGTTTTGTCTCTGCTATCCCAGAGGTACAAGAAACAAGGATATTTTGTGTGGCCACTTTGCTGTCCAAGGAGAAAGTTTACCATTTTTAAGTCTACTCAAATCACCCATCGGTGTTCACGATACTTTATTTTTTCCAAGACCAAAGCTATTTTGTCTTGAATATTGCTCTTTCATTTTCATTGAGTGAGCAATTGGTATTGAGCCATATTTGTTCCCATTATGTAGAAGAACACATTTCAAACTTCGCTTTGAGCTGTCAATAAATAGGCGCCAATCATATGGAAAATATTCAGGAAGACCCATTTTTACCAGGAGTTCTCTAACAGCATGACAAAATACAAGATTTTGTTCTTCAGAGAAAAAAGGTAGCAGATCTTTCTCCCTTGTGTGATAGAATGTAATTTTCGTTCCTGGTTCAAGTAAATTTTTTTCCTTCAACCTGGAAGCCAGTAATTCAGAAACTTCTTTCGACGGATTGAGATCTCTAGTTAGGTCATTTAACTCACCTTGGTTGAAACATTGAGGAATTGATGATATCGTTTCAAAATTGCTGTCACCTTCAATAATATCAGAATTCTGATCAGAGAGACAATAAGCGTCCTCACAGAGTTCTGGTAGCTGGTGAAAAGTATGAATTGGCACTTCTTCTGAGTGAGAGATAGGGCGTCTTGCAGAGACTAAATCTGGATAAGTTCACTTATTACGGTTCTTTCGATTGATTCCAGTAATATTTACTAGGCAGAAATAACAGTCATCAAAGTGATTTTTTGGTTCTCTCCAAACCATTGGTACACCGAATTTCAGGCTTTTCCTTTTCCCGGTAGTCCACTGTCGTAAATGCTCTGTACAAGTTTTACTGACAATATGTGGTGCCCAGGTTTTATCCTGATCAACAAGTTTAACACCAAAATATCCAAGATAAGCCCTCTTTACAAAGTCACTAATAGATTTTCTGTTTTCCAGTAGCGTGTATTCTCCGCATATGTAGCAAAATATATCAGGATGATGTACACAGCTTCTTCTACTTGAACTCATTTTATTTCTATTCAACAACACAAATACTTAGATTTACTTTTTAACCACTCGTTACTAAACAGAAATTTCATATGACGCTAACCCCTCTATCTATCTACACCGCCAGAATTCACGAACTATTCTCATCTCTCAACTGCGGTTGAAGCTTTGAAGATCACTTCAGATAGTGGACAGACATCTCCATCTATCGGATTTCTATGGAACTAACTGGATAGCACTAATAAGTGGGATTCAATCTCATTTATTAAGAATTTGTCAACTAATCAGTTATATATCTCATATTGTTTGTCTTCTTTTTATAATAAATAAATTAAAATAATAATTTTTAAAAATAATAATTAGTTATTTCCTAAATATTATTATTTTAAATTCAATTGGTTACAAAAGAAGACTGACAATAGGTCAAATATACAAGAATGTTTCCCTGCATAAATTTTACAACACTTGTACTTGAAAGTACTAAATAGAAAAAAAGCATTGATAGATAAGTGAATTTATCTAAAAATCTAGAGCTGATACAGAAAAACTGCTTTCATATTTAGATTCAGCAATAAAAATATAGTTAAAATCTGCTCTAAAATCCTAAGCACCAAAAAAAAAATTTTTTTTTTGTAGGCCTGTGTTATATAAAATAAATAAATCTAGAAGGATAAATGAAAATGAAGTTTTGAAACGATCTCTTCTATTGCACATTCTAAAATTAAAAATAATAAGTGAAAGTCCATAAAAATCTTAAATATTATTTTCAAAATCATGATAAATTTCAAGATAATTAAAATTTATGAACGTAATTCGGAATTATTCATACAAGATTCAAGTTCCATTACAAACTCTCTCTTCTTACATTTTATTTATAATTTAAATAAATTAACATTAATAAAACTGCTTCAGAACAAACAAACTTCGTAATCCAATAAATTATTTTATATATATATATATATATATATATATATATATATATATATATATATATATATATATATATATATATATATATATATATATATATATATATATTTATATATATAGATAGATAGATAGATACATAGATAGATACATAGATAGATAGATATATAGATAGATATATAGATAGATAGATACATAGATAGATAGATAGATAGATAGATAAATGTCTTAGTTTAAGTAATTGCCGCAGGGTTAGTCACCCAGTGCCCGCCGTTATCAAGAAAAAATTAGAAATGGAAAATTTAAATTTTCTGATTTGATTTTTTATCACATAATTGAATATAAGTAACAATACATTCGAAAAGTAATAAAAACAATATCAGCTATGAAGAATAAAGTTTTAATAATGAATTTTCTTATTCTAAAACTAAACAAATAGAATATATCAGAAGTACCAAATATAACGGAAAATAATGTTCTATAATGCTTTCTTATGTTCCGTTCTAGAACACTCGAATATAATAAATACAAATTAAACAGAACTCAAGAACGCTCTAAAATCAGACGAATAAAGATATTAAGTAAGAACAAAATATCTTGTAATCCAATCTTCAAAATTATGAACGTAATATTTAGTTTATAAACCTTTGGCAACAGTTAAATAAATCTCTAAAACACAATAAGTAAATCATTTCTGATTAAATTATGTTTCTATTTTCAAATGAATATTGTTATAATAAATATATATACTTATATTATATAAATACAATTACCTTGTTGTTAAGCTTTTGTTTTAATTTAATGGCTGCCAAAAGGAGAGGCCAAATATTAATTAGTTGTTTGTGACGTCACACGGTTATCACATGGTTTTTCCACAAATGCAATCCGTCAGCTCTTTGTTGGAAAAGAGAACTTTGTTTTAAATATTAAACTGTTTTATGTAGATAACAAGAAAATTTAAAATAACTACATAGATATCTGGATATATGTACAATGTAAGTCATTTTTTAAAAATAGTTTCAAGCATAATACAAAAAGTGCTTCTTTTCTATCTATTTTTTCATGTTGAAACTGATTCGGATAAAGGCCCATGAAATCCTTTTTAGGATTATAGATATCCACACATATTTCCATACTGTTTTATTAATGCTGTAAATATACTAAATTTCTGGAAAGTTATCAAATGCAATAAAATAGAATAAAAAAAATTATCCTACGACTTGAGATTTAATTTATTTTAGCATTGTTGCATTTGTAACAAAGATGTCTTGAATTCAGAGGAAATTTGTTGCTGCCACTAATTTTAGCAATTACGCAATAGAATCGACATCGCTTATGATATTTGGCCTAGAATGGTAAAGCATGTTTTATACCTATATCGGCAGCGATATTCATCCACAATTTGCCGGTTGCTATCCTTATTAAGATCGATACTTTTTTCTGATAAAATTTAAGCACAAAACTTTGATGTAGTTTGCCGATATGGAACCGTTATTATTACGAAATGTTTCCTAATTCCGACTCGTACCCAATGCTGTCGATATCGGCCCATAAAGATGCCGATACGCTTACGTTTTCTATGTACACACTTGTGCCTGTGAGCGCGTGCGTGCGTCTATGAATGTATGTAATATTATATTTAATTTATTTAATACAATTCTAAACTTATGACTATTCCCTTATTGTGTATTTTGAAAATTGTACAGGTGTCAGTGAATTTCCATTGTTGTGTAAAAGCTTTTGCAAAGATGTGATAATTTAAGTGTAACGATGTGATAATTGTGTTTATCCTATAGTTTTATACGAGGTTCACTCTAAAATTTTTAAGATACAAGTAGGTTTTTAAAGTTATACTTACAAAATTTTACGTGTGTTCAAAATAGTCTCCTCCAGCATCAATGCACATTTGTACACAAATTTTCAACAGATCAAATGCCTCAAGCCTTTCATTTCTTGGAATAGATGAAAAAATGCATTTACAGCAACATCAGTCTCTTCTTCTGAATGAAAACGGCGTCCACGTAAGTTCTTTTTTAGATTAAAGAGTAACCAAAAGTCGCACATACCTAGATCAGGTGAATATGGCAAATGTTCGATCACTTTAATTTGTTTTTGTTTAAGAAACTCAACTGTTAATCCGGCTGTATGTGAAGATGCATTGTCATTGTGAAGCTTTAGCCCCCTAACATTCAGTTTTTGTAGAATTCCTGGTATACATTTAGTGGTATACCAGTTTGCTGTTACTGTCTTCTGTCCTTCAACCTTGATGTCTTTGACCAATCCCGTACTTCTGAAGAAAACGGCATACATCACTTTTTCAGTGCGCGTTGTTTTTTCACCATTGTCGGCTGGGATCATCTTCAAAGACCCATAATTTTCTCTATTGACGTGTTAGAACGTCATAAAACGGTATGTACGTTTCGTCACCTGTTACAATTTTAGAATTGATGCTATGGCCACCATCATTTGGCAATTTAAGAGTTTCTTTACTGATTCTGATATGCTCTCCCTTCTGGTGCTCAGTTAGGTTATGGGGAACCCAAAGGCAAACTACTTTTTTCATATTTAATTCAACATGAATGATTTTGTGTATGGCTGCGGATCCAATGTTAAGTTCCTTCTGTATCATTTAATAGTTAAAGCGATAATCATTCATTAACATTTTTCGTATGGCAGACAGCTTATCCGGGATTACTGCCGACGGCGGCCTACCTGTGTGTTCTTCATCCTGATGAAAATTGCGAACTCTTCTAAATTATCTAAACCATCTGAATACAGTAGCACGAGCTGGAGATTCATCACCAAATGCTAATTGCAACCATTGAACGCAATCTTCTTGATTTAATCCTGCTTTAAAATTGTAGATAATCATAGCTCGAAAATTTTCTCGCGTCAACTCCATTTTCTCTTTTGTTTAAAATTTATTCTAGGCTAAACAAGTTGAAGTATGTCAGTAAAAATCGTCTTCTTAGTTAAAATACTTTGTATTTTAAAATTAAGCCATTATTTTGTTTTTGTAAATTCTCGAATGCGCATATTTTAAAAACTTCAGAATAACCCTCGTATTGTAAAAATGTTAAAGGTTTCATATTTTTTCTTCAAATTTATGTTTGACAGATTTTGAAAATGATTTATTTTAATTTTATTTATTAATAAATATTGTCAATATGTGTAACATTCACATGTTGGTTTCGGCAGTAGGCAGATGTTGTTTCAACTTATTCATAAAAATAATTCTTCGAAGCAAATATATGTTTACTTTGGAAGTTTTTTTTTTCTTGAAGTACACACATTTTATTTGTGGAAACTTAAAACTGCAACGTCCATATGGTCCTAAGTTTTTCAGCCTCATATCATTAAAAGACTAAAGAGAAATTTACTTATTTCAATTCTTAAAGTATATAAATAGGAAACAACTTTCATTATTCATTCATTTAAAATTAGCATTTTCCTTTAAAATGCAGCTTATCTTTAAAATACTAAGGAATTATAAAAAAATATTGAAATTTTATTAAATTTTCTTTGCATTCATATTCCTGATTTAATGCAATGATCATGCTTTCACCATCATATCTTTAATTAAGTGAATCATTAAGTTTAAATTGGTTTGAATTTTTATGTAATTTTAAATAAATTTAATAGTAATTATTTCATATTTGCTGTCAATGCATTAAAAATTATAGTTATGTATCAAATTGATAACTGAAAAATAAGTTTTTCTTTTACCAAAATTATAAGAAATTAATTAAGAAAATGGGTTTTGTAAAACTATTTAAAACATCTTGCATAGAAGGAATTTATTAAATTTATGTTGTACATTCCTATATATATATATATATATATATATATATATATATATATATATATATATATATATATATATATATATATATATATATATATATATATATATATATATATATATATATATATATATATATATATATATATATTGATATATGAGCTTGCTTTTAATTGATTAATGACAATTTATGAATTTAATGTAAATTCTGTTTAAATAAATGTGGATGTTTTGCATGATATTTCCTGATAATTTGATACTTAAAGTATTTAAAATTTGTGATATTAAGCTATATTATTTTTGTAAGTTTTTGAAATATAAATAAATGATTATAGATTGCTGTTTATAGTACTGGCCGTATGTTATTGTTTCATTTCATTATTATAATAATATGTTAAAATCATGACATTTATAATATGTTTAAGCCTAAGTTCAATAAATAACTTTATATTTTATAGTTTTATGAAATGCTAGTTGTAGAGCTTTATGATGATATTCGAATGCCTTAACTATCGATACATTAACTAGTCTTGATTTCATGACATAATGGTGTATGTGCATGTTTATGTGCTATTTATATATTAATGTGCTCCCTTTCACTTCATCACTGTTACCCTAAGTTATATAAGTAATTATTCATTTATATATTTTTAAATAATTATATTATTTTTTAATAAAATAATTGAATTATAACGGAAATTTTGTAAATAAATATTCAAAGTACTTACTTACTTTAATTGTAATATTTTTAGTATGATTTTGTCTTGTATTTTCTAACAAGAGAAATGCTTCTTAATTTTATATGTAATTTTTATAATTTAGAGCATAAAACGTATGTAATTTTTATAATTTAGAACATCTTATTTTATGTCATTGCTTGCACTATACATAAGTAAATTTAAAAAAAAAATCATCAAATTATTTTTCTCTGAAATATTTTTTTATCATTATCTGAATAAAACTAGAAGTAGATCATTTGATTGAGAATACTGCATGGAAAGGAATTTAATAGTAATTTTACAGCTTATATTTGACTTAAATTTTCTAGACAAAGTTCAAATTAATTTCATTGAATTAAATATGACCTTCCTAGTTACAAAAGAAGAACAGAATGGAATAAAACTTCGAATACATGTAATTTTTTCATATTACAAGATATTATATGGCAATATTTTAACAATTAAATGCCTATATTCTATAGGAAATTTACTTTTTTAAGCACTGAATCATACTTTAAGTGTACCTTACTTATTAAGAAAATTTTATTATATTTTTGACATAGTTTTTGAATATGGATCATATTTTATATAATTTCATGCGAATTAAATTTTTCAGAAATTGTGATATCCTGAATAATTAATTTATTTCTTTATTTTAAGAGTAGAAAAACAGGATATTGTCTTAAAAGTTTTTGTATAATAATGTTTACTGAGATAATGTATCAAATCTGATAATTAGAAACAGAATCTTTTATTTAGTTAAATTATCAATTTTTCAGAATAAGGTAATTACAAGTGTTGTGCATTAGTACAATATATACATTTAGTATTGTAAATGAAAGTCATTGCTTGGTAACATCTTGGCCAGAGTAAGCTGTTTGACTGCCTTCATCCGTTTTCGGGCAGGCAAGTCGGGTGCTCTCCTAACAGATAGAGATATTGTACAAATTCTTCATTTGCTGATGGTGCAGTGCTTAGATCAACTTTGACATTAAGTCATCTTCTATTTCAACACTTTTAATAAGTTTATCATCCTTTGTAACTTCAAAGCCAAAATGTCGAATTATACACGATGCAATCTCTTATATTTGCAGCACACATTTTTATCGATCTAGGAATTATTTTAAAATATGTACGTATGTATGTTTATATATATATATATATATATATATATATATATATATATATATATATATATATATATATATATATATATATATATATATATATATATATATATACGTCGTATTTAACTGTTGTATAAGATACTCATGTCTCTAAATTTCTTAAAAATGCAAACTAACAACTAAGTTTTTAGGAACATATAATACAAAGACATAGTTCCCCATATCCTTCATATCTTAAATCGACGATAAAAAGTTGATATTACCGATACAGAAACAAAAATTATCATTTAGTCTTCAAAGAATTATGTCCATGCATTATGATTTTGTCATATTTATCATTTATCAGCAAAGGTTGTTTTGAAACCAACATCTCAATTTACTGCATTTTTTACCTCATTAATTTCTATCTGCAATCACAAATATTATCGAGAATTATGAATTTCATTGTTTTATATTTGATGATAAATATACCCATTTCATTTCACATAAGTAAGAAAGGAAATTAGATATTTAGTTTTCATGTATTGATTTCAATATGTTATAGTAAATCATTTGACCGCTAACTCTGAGACAGACGTCGCATGTTAGTTTTGGTCCACGCCGGGTATTTCATTTCCCTTAATTCATAACCACCCATATCTTTGAAGCATTCCCCTATCCGCTACCTGAGGAGGCGCCCGATGGTGCACTAGCAACCACACCCGGGACACAGATCATTTGTAATGATATGTAGTAATTTTGGAAACTCGTACAAATAATTATATAAATCAATAAATATCTTTTATCGAATATTTAATACTGACGCATCAGAAACAAGATAAATAACCAGTGATTATCATTTATATTAGAATAACTATCTTAAAAAGGAAAAAACTGCAATTTAAAAAGAAATAAGTATGGAAAAACATTTGTAAATAAAAGAGTCACATGTACATTAAAAAAGATCAGTTTCTTTTTATATCATGCATATTTGTACTACGTAATATGATATAAAAATGAAATTGTGAGATGAAATTTTAAATTTTTTATCAACATGATAAAGTTATCTCTGGCAGAATAACAAAATATATTTAAATTTGTATTACAAGTCAACGTGATGTTGAAAATAATAATTTAAATATAAATTGATAAATAGTTATTTCTTAAAATTTTGTGCGCAATTACAAAAATTGAATCATGAAGAAAAAAAAATTCAGTTATTCTTTTACGGAAGGAATCTTCCGTTATTTTAATACTATTATTAAAATAACGGAAGATTCTATTTAATAACGGAGGATATTATTAAAATATCCGTTATTTTAATACTATTACTTAATTTTATAAAACCAACCCTTTAATTAATGTTCCTAAAATATCTTTGTAGTTGATAAACGAAATAAATAAATTTAGTTTTATTTTGATCAATCAAGTAAATTTCTTATTCGTGATTAAGTAAATATAAGCCCTATTGTGTTATCAATCACATTTTTATCATCTAGAGATGTATTTCGTTGCTTCAAGGGCTTTCAGGAACATTAACTTCTGTTTAGGAAATGAAGTCGTCTCTATTGGAAATAATTTCTTATAATTTTTATTACTTAATTACATTTTATCGCTTATTGTTTACATTTGTACAAATTATGTTTATCAAATACAAGCATTATTAAGTCAGACATTTTTTTTTCTTATAAATAATTTTGAAATATATACTCTAGATTTATATCAAAATTATATTTAATTAAAATTGTAATTCTGACTCAATAATAAATGTAAACTTTTCAATCATCAATAATTAGCATATAAATCATTTACAAAAGTTAAATTAAAATCACTTTCATACAATAATATCAATTAAACGTGTTCACGGTTTTGAAAATCTTTGACTAACTGATAAAATTTTGAAATATAAAAAAATGGTAAACCTTGTAAATAATAATATATATTTTACCGAAAGACATTCATTTATATTTCTAATTTATAAGAAAGGACTACATTACACCAAAAGTACTTAATGTAATGTTACTGTCGAAATTTCGTAAGCTTATCTATCAAAAAATGACACACGGACTATTCACAAAAGTTTCCATGTAAAGTTCAGAAAGAAATATAATATATATTTGACTATAAATACTATCAGAAGTATCTAATACTATACTACTGAAAGCTATATATCTTACTCCGTAAAAAAAATTAATTAATTTAAAAAATATCTATTGAGTTTTTATTAGCTTATGAAGAATTCAAAAAGATGAGAAACGTGAAGGAAAGTGGTGGGCATATAGTAGAATCAGCGTATACTCTCAAATATTTAATTGCCACACATTAATGAAAACATATTAATGACGAAAAATGTTTAGGCCTTAAGCTTTAGTTTGAAGCAAAGTTATTTTTTAGGTGTTGAATGTTTCTAAGGTATATAGTTATTTGTTATATATTCATCATATATATATATATATATATATATATATATATATATATATATATATATATATATATATATTGTGCACCAGAAAAATTATATATTGCAGAATTAAACAAAGATTAAATCGTATCAAGCTTAAAGTATTAGAAAAAAATATTCTACATACATAATATAAATGATATTAATTGACAAAGAAGTAAATTCAAATGTTCACTAGTGATTATTGATTACCTAACAATTCGTAATGGTATGAAATTAAGGGGAATCATATAGCCAAGCATTTTTTCTATTTTGGATCATATTGGTATTTCACTATGATCTTTTGCAAACACAGAAAATGTTAAACATAACAGACTGAATGAGGAATTCTTCAACAAATTAATTAGCCATTTATTCCTTTTATTAATTGAAAGCCAGGAGTACAATCTGTTGCCTTTTAAAATTCATAGGGCAGTCAGATTTATTAAACTTTTTAGGAAATTTTAAAACGCATAACCAAGCATTTTTTTAAAATAGATATTTGTCGATAGAATGCTACATACTTATGCCTAAACTAAAAATTTAAACGATATATCTCTCTTCTTTTACTTTATATAAATACATTATATAATATACTATCACCAATTTCTGTTTATTAGCCTCATTGTAATCTGGGAGAAAGAACGTATTTTTGAAACTGGTGCGTTCGTGTGCACAACAGCATCTACTTGAGCTCAGTCAGAATCTACCGTTTAATCAGACTGCTAATCTACCGCTCATTCAGAATCTACCGATGTGCAGCAGCATGCTTCCCTGTACATAACCATAAGATGAGCTCAACAAATTAGATAGAAGCAGCCGAATAGAATCTTGGTGATTTTGATTCAGAAGTTCCTCAATACTTGGACTGCACCCCATAAGCATCATTTCACTTGGAGGATATTGCGAGCACGAAGTATTTAACGTGTCCCATCCGCCTTTAGCCAACACGTCGAATATTTAGTAAAGCTAAAATTTGAAATCACTGCATTTTAACAATAAGAATGACGCCCTAACCATCTAGGCCACCATTTAGGTGAAATGTGTTCTGTAGGAGACTTTGTAGAGTAGGAAACAAACAAAAAATCCTGTACTTTATCTTCCAACCCAAAAGTTATCATTTTACTTTGAATATGTTATAACAATTTTCCATTTGACGTGAACCAATCGGTATAGGTCTCTGATTGACTCTATTTAATTTCGATTAATGTCTAGATTATAATTCACTCTTTTCGGATTATGAAAATAATAATAGCGCATGATTGGTCATACTACAAATATTCGTTCTACAATATTTCTATGTTTGCTACAATACGTAATATGATGCCATGATTTGATTTCATGGATGCTAAGTTGTCACATAGATGCAAAGTGTCACATGGATGCTTACCATTTTTCTGGGTTTTCTTCCTTTCAAAAGTTTTATTTTTTTCCAAATTTTGGTCCAAAATTTATTTTAAAAAAATCATTTACGAAATTCTACACATAAAGCAAGATTAAATAATTTTTGACTGAACTTTTCTATCCTCAATGCAAAATGTTATCTTATTTGTCTTCTTAATACCTTGAACTTATGATTCATTACACTATTAAGAAAAATATTTATTTTAAGAAACTTCTCTATAAGTAAACAAACAGTTAATAAGCATTTTTCATAAACATTTATTTGGGGATTACATGTGTGTCTTAGAATGTAACAAATGGGATATTTTACAAAGGACGTTCTTTACGAAATAAACCTAGTTTAATTAATCAAATAGCAATTCATTGTTGTAAATTATAATTTGAAAAACTCACTTTTCATTACCATCCTTCAACGAAGGGAGATAAAACTGTTAAACCATATCATAAATCTTCTTTAATCTGAAGTTATGTCAACCTTGACAAACGATTTAATCATTTAGGAAAATGCTTTTCACTGTAATACCTGACCTTGAAACGATAGCTTGTGAAGTGGAACACCTGCTTCTATTCTTATAAGCATCTGTTTCACACGCAAGCTGGAAGAATCGTATTTGAATAATTTATTTTTGTTTGGTAGACTCCTGCATCTATTAAAACAGGCTTACAGTTGATTTGGAGACATAATCAATACATCGAAAATAAAGAAAAATGGATTTCAGGCGTGCTTGTCCATTTCAAGAAGTGCTGTTATAAAAAATGAATCAGTATATATATATATATATATATATATATATATATATATATATATATATATATATATATATATATATATATATATATATATATTGCTTGCATAAAAATTGAAATCAGAACATAATATGATTTGAATATCCATTTAATGAATTATTAAAATCTAATACTTAACAGTATTTTTTAATTTATATGTGTACATATTTAATTATCATGAAACATTTTAGAAAACTGCAAGTACGCAGGCTGGAGGGAAAAAATTTTTAACTTTTAAAATCTTTAGTATAAAAAACAATTC
This sequence comes from Latrodectus elegans, assembly GCA_030067965.1. Taxonomy (NCBI): domain Eukaryota; kingdom Metazoa; phylum Arthropoda; class Arachnida; order Araneae; family Theridiidae; genus Latrodectus; species Latrodectus elegans. Next base: position 94,676,789 of record CM057811.1, on the reverse strand, counting down.
TATTAAATTTATAGTACAGGATAGAAAGGAGAGTTAACATTAGTAAGTGAAATTTATAATGCAAAATTAAAAAAAAAATTCCTCGTAATGTGATAAATGAAGTAGTATTTTTATCATATTCAAATACGTATAAGTGAAATAGTAGCATTGTAATAAATTAATGCGTATCTGTAGATTATAGGATTAAGATAGCGTCTCACATGATTTCAAAATATTAAAAGAGCATCGAAGCGCTTATAATATTCTTCATATATAGGAATATTATAAGCGATTGATTCTCCAACAAAGACAATGTTGGAGAATAAATCTTACATTATTCATATGAATGCAAATATTTAATTTATTCAAAATCTATTAGGTTAAATGCATACATAGCAAAACTTAATATTTATGTGACAGAGTATTAACAATTTCTTGGAAAAAACCAATATTCATTTCCTGTGAAGATTATAGAAATCATAGGTAATACACGTACTGTAATTTTAACGTTTACTGATAGTGTGATAATACAGCTTTAAAATCTTATTACATAATTTTTAATTTTTATGTTCTAAAGGCATTAAAGTAATTAGTGCTTTTCAATGAAATTTTCAAATATTTAGGAGAATTCTAATTTTATATTTACATTTAGTATATAATATCCATGTGAATTTAAAGAAATATATGTACATCATATATTTAAGTTCAGTATACATCAACTTTAAAATAATCTTATTTAGATATATATTTTACATAAAATTTTAATTATTAATATGTTAAATCTTTGAAATAGAAAAAAATATAAAGATCTTAGATTTCAAACTAAGTCTAAATAAAACCTCAGAAGAATTTCCATCATAATTAAAATAACGGTATTAAAAATGGATAAAAAGTACCATAAACTCCTCTCGGAACAACTAATAAAGCTGATTTATTCCATGAGTTTGTAAATAGATTATAAATCTATAATTATAAATGCTTGCTACACTTAAAATGCAATATTATTTTCTTCCACTTTTTAATGACACTGAAATGATTTCTCTATTCTGAGTCCTTTTTCTCATTAATAAGCGTGTTACTATCAACTAATATTAGAATACAATATTTTATGCTTACAATCTTAAGAAAATTTCAACAGATAAAGGGCATCGTTATTATATGCAATAAAAATTATTTTAGAAACCAAATTTTTATGAAGGAGAATATATTTTTTATACAATCAAAATGTTTATAAGATTTTTATCAAGTATATTTTTTCCAAGCATGGAATATTTTTTCCAAGTAGCGTTTCCCACGCCATACCACCACAAACTCGTTTATAGGGTGGGCCACATTCATACATAATCACAGAAGAAAGAACAGAGAAACACAGAAAAAAAAGTATATTTCCTGCCTGAACCGGGATTCGGACACAGAACCCACTGCTCTGGGGTACGAAGCGCTAACAGCTCAGCCATCAAAATGCACATATCAAGTGATATAAAGTACGCTAAAACAAGAATAGCAAGAATTTTTATTACCAGATTCGTTTCTTGACACCATTTAAATAAAATCAAAGCCCCTAAAAATAATAATCAATATATATATATATATATATATATATATATATATATATATATATATATATATATATATATATATATATATATATATATATATATATATATATATATATATATATATATATATATATATATATATATATAATTTAAATAAATTAAACTAGTTATAAAATTGCCTTTAAATTTATTTCAAGTACCGTATTTGATAAAAGATTAATGCAGATTTATTACAATAAAACAAATTTAAGTTCTAAAATTTACATAAAATTCAAACGTATAAATATACACATACACACACATTATCTGAAGTATGAACACAAGCATCTCGACGGATAAAAATTATTTTAAATGTTGCATGAATTTTCTCTTAACACTGTGTTTTATAAAGATGAGCATAATACTGGAAAAATAAAATAAAAATGCTATTAGCGTTTTCACTGTAATGAATTTAAATCTACATTTCAATTGCATAACGTTTACTTTTAAAATGCATTATTCATTTCCATTTTTATAACACTTTTAAAACTTTACCGATTGTGAATTTTACTTAAAATATATTTCACTTAAAATATATTTTGGGATAAATTTTTGTTTCCAAATTACTATAATAAAATTGACGAGCCCTAAGGACAAAAAGTCGTCTAGATTTTCAAATTAAGATTGTGCATTTTTTAACTACGCATTTTAATGAATTAATGTACTATTCGATTAAACATTGCATAATATTACTTTTCAAATGAAATTTTAGTGCACCTAATCAGTACACTTTGATCTTACTGATTTTACATTTTACTCTAGTAGAGGTTCCTATATATTGCTCACAAGATAAGCTCTGACAATTTAGGTAGAGAAAACTAAAAAAAAAAATATATATATATTAACGAAATTCAAGGCTGACGTGAAGAGTTTCTCATAACTTATGGTAATAGAAGTAAATATTTATAGATTAAATAACAGGATCTTCATCTCTCTAGACTCAACTTTTCCATCATTCTGTAAAATAACATGTTAAAGACATTATAATAGATTATTAAAAAGTAAAAATGAAAAAAAAATAATATATATATATATATATGAAATGACTAATAATAAATGAAATTATATAGTAAAGTGGCAAAATGTGTGTTGTCTGAAGAGTTATTTTACTAGACTAAAACAATTCTCTATTCTAAGTGAAAAAGTAAATGAAGCGATTATCTTGCTACTAGGGGAACTTTGTTGTCAATTATTTGCTAGAACCACATGGTTTGCAATTGTTCGGATCGTAACGCAGTTTATCAAGAGGAAGTAAGGATGCAGTGTTTTAGGTAATTGATGCGAGTAAAACACTTTACCAAACGCATAGTTCTTATAACAGGAATGACAATTCAATGTAAGTAGCTAAGGAATAGTCCGTGATAAAGTCCGTGCTAGGGAATAGTCCGAGATTGCCTGGAGTATCCATGTAAGTCAATGGAAATAGCTATCAAGATTATGTACACTGTACTTTTATTATTGATGGAATTACCTCGATAAGCAACCATAATCAGTTTGTCTATATCATTGATCTCTTTGTATTCAAAGGTGTAATTACAATTTGGCACATATATACTTATTTTTTATTTTCTTTCTATAGTCAGATTCTCTAACAGAATTTAATAATTTGCTCTGTTATGAATTTGCTTCATTAAACATAAATTGGAATTATGTTGCACAAGCCCTAGCTGCTCTAATACAAATATAACCTTCATTTTAAATGGTGATAAAAAATGAAAATTTAAATTGAGTTATAATAGAACATGTAATTTGGTTTCCTGTTGTATAATTAAATGCTTTGACAAAATATATTTACATTGATGATTCAAATGATATTACTATAAATATTAAGTGTTTTTGTTGAGAAATGTTTTTAATGACATGGATAATCTTCTATGTATTTATTAAAATAAATTAATTTTACATTTTTGTTCAACATAAAGGCTTATGCCACCATATCAATGATATTAATCATTTCTTATGTGTTATCTACATCCTATCATTTGTGAAATAAGTTCTCATCTTTATGAAATAACATTTTACAACAATTTGAAGGACGAAATATCAGTTCAACACTGTAATTGTTGTTTTGTAGTCCCCCAAAATGTATTACAGTAAGTACATAAAAGACTACAAAAACAATGGTGAATAAAGTTATTATGTAATTTTAAAAAAAGATACAAATATTAATAAAAAGATATAAAAAAGATTTTTTCTATGAAAAATAAATTTTCATTAAAAAACGCAGATAATATGAAAGTCCTGAAAACATTTTATGCAAACACATGCATTGAAATGTAAAGATATACGGAAATTAAATGCAGTAAACGAAATCCAGTGAAAAATCAAACAAAGTTCAGCATAAATATCCAATTAATTATAAGAAAGAATTATGTATGTATGATAAATAAATTAATATATATATATATATATATATACATTGGGAATGTATGTCTTAAGTATACGGTTTATTTGCCAATTAAACTTATTATCTATGGACATGATTTTATTATAGGTATCCACCTATGATGTTTTTTCTTAAAAATGAAACACTCATAAATTTAATTTCAGAGAAATTGAGGTTTACATTTCTATAATAAATAAATATTTGAAGTGTTTAAGGTGTTTATAAATAAAATGTATATAAATAAATATTTAAAATGTTTATTTACACATTTATATCTACATTTTCTATTTGATTTTGTTGGTTTTATAAACACTGAGAATGTTATCTAAACGTTGGGTCATTGACTAAATGAAGTAATATATTGATTTATATACATTTATCTTAATATACTCATGAAAGAATTAGATGAGCAATTTATTCATATGAGCATTTGAAATGACAATTTGAAAAAATATTAAAATAATTCAGCACATTTGACGATAAATATATTAAATTTAATTTTTGAAATAAACACCTTATACTTAGTCATTGAAATTTATATTGCATGATAGTCAAAAATAAAGTTTTAAATATCGTTCAACTTTGAGGTTTTTACGTAATTTAGAAATGAAAAAAAAACTGTAATATACAAGTTTAATAATAAGTCAGAGTGTTTCATATATAAGTATAAAATGATAAAAAAAATGAGTTTATAAAGCGATTTTTACAATTTAAATAATTTAAATATTTTGTATTAGTTATCCTGTTAAAATAAGTAAATAACTAAACTTTGTTATTAAAAAAGTCATATTCTCTGATTCTTTTAACTTGGTTAGAAATTTTATAAGAATATAGGATTATTTATGAACTTTATTTTGGTAGAAATAAAAAATGGGAATTCTTTTATACACTAAAAACATAAATAGAATTAATATATTTTTATTTCTTTGTAGAATTACAATTTGAAAAATAATTATTGTTGTTATGTTGAATTATTTATTTGTTTTTGAACTTGTTTAAAAATGACAAAATTGCAAATGAAAGCAAAAACAGGTTCATTATCATATAAATAGTAGAACTCTTTATAAAAAATTGCAGAATAACACACGATAGAGATACGTGAAAGAAAATATGTCATCATCACAAATCTGAAGTGATTGAATAAAGAAAGCAAAAAATTTGGAAAAATATCAATTCATCTATACTCATATCTGAAATATAGCTTCAAGTAGAAAGAATTTAATTTAAAGAAACTCTTCCTTTTAAAAATACCCAAATAGCTAATGGATTTTAATTTTAAGAAACTTTTTCTTTTAAAAAATACCAGACAGTAAAAAAATGTAAACTTTAACACACATTTTTTCTAAAAAAAATATCCAGACAGTAGAAATATTTTAGTTTTAAGAAAACTTTTCCTATAAAAAATAACCAAATAGAAAAAATATTTTAATTTTAAAAACTCTTTCTTTTAAAGGTACCCAAAATTACATTATAATTTTAAATATTAATTATGTAACTAACATACACGTTAAATAGTTTATGCCATTTCTTCCCACAAAGAAAAGCTCTCAAATCTTGGGCACGTTTATATCTACATTGTGCTCACAAACCAAATAATTCCCAAATAAATATCTTGTGGTAATTATCCCTTTATATATTTATTTATAATGTTATGATTATAATATTCAGTTATATTCTAATTAGTATAATTTTTAATTTGGTATAAAATTAAAAACATTATATTAAAAATGAGGAAATCAATATTTGAAACAAATTATTTCGTTTATGACACTATTTGTTACAAAACTTAAATATTCCTTATGTTCTTAAGTAAATTTGTATTTACTTGTTAAATTTTCACGTTAATAACAATTAAGCTGTAAATTTTATTTATTTTCGTTTTTAATACTATTTATTATAAAGCAGTTCTTATTTTTTTAAATAGCAAAATATATAAAAAGTGAGTTATATGTCGATATATTTTGCAAACACAAAACACGCATACATAATTTAAACAATTTCTCATAAGAAGTAAACATACTTAAAATTAATATTTTATTTTTACACTGATAAATATAGTCTCTTATATTTAATTAATTAAAATTTGTGTTAAATAACCAAAACATTTAAAAGAATTATTCTAAAGATGTAGTTAAAAACGTTTAAATCTAAGTAAATTAGATAACTATAAAATAATTTGAAAACTATTAATAGTATTGCCATACATGTGTAGTATACCATAGGGTATATTTGTTTATTTTATTACATGGTTAGCTGATTATTTAATGCGAATACATTTTCAAGCAATTCGATAACAATATATTCAAGATGACTGCAACATATTTTGATTAATGTATTTAATTATGAAATCTGCGAATAATGTTTGTCTTCCTGAATAAATAATGACGGGAATTTACACTGAATAACTGACAAGTGATGAGATATCTAATTCTAATGGTAAGAATTTCTCATTTACGTCGACAGGATTAATATAATACCAATGACTAGTCATCATCTCAGATTAGGAAGAGTTCAACCAGTCATTTGACTTGGCTACAATTTGTAGCGGCAGTTGTCTGAAATAACATTGATTTCGAAATTCGCGTAGTTTCATAAGATTTAGATGACGTTATTTGGCGATTAAAATTATAATATCATAATGCTTCCAAATGAAAATAGTTAGAGTTTATATTGATTACTTTTTGGTATTATAATAATTATAAATTTGACAAATATACATACATACATACATATATATATATATATATATATATATATATATATATATATATATATATATATATATATATATATATATATATATATATATATATATATATATATATATATATATATATGTTTGTGTTTGTAATATGTGAATAAATTTATAAGAAAATATAATAAAACAGGGAGTAATAGAGGAGAAGAATTTTATTTGCAGTCTGAAACTTCTCATAAATGTATTTATAATGATATTCAATTTTAATTTTGCATTTATCGAAGTAAATAAACTAATAGCTAATTTTTACGTTTCCTTTAAATATTTACTGTTTGACAATGTTTAAAATTTATATTTCTTATAATTTGGAATAAAAGTTTTGGAACTCAATTTGTTAACTAATTACAATTTGAAAAATAATCATTAAAAAGAAACAAATATAATTAAAATTAAAGCAAAGCGTGTTTCAATGCTTCCGCTAAATCTGTTTGGCATAAATATAACCCAAAGTATGAAAATGATCATATTATTTTCACATACACTATTTCGATATATGTTGATCAGTGATAATGATACATTTGATAATCAGGTTCAATAAATATTCTAGATCAAGATCAATTATAAAGTCAATACATGACAAATTAGTAATTTGCATTGTCCCTGTTTAAATAAAACCAAATATATTTTCAGGCAACAATATTTCTTTAGTTAACACCACAACATTTGATACGGGAATAAAACCATTACCATTTTAACAAAAATAATGTTGAATCTAATGAAGATGTAATACTGAAGTATTCATAAAATTAAGATATTGTCATTTGAGGCCAATAAATCGTATTAGATAAATTGTCGACTTTAGCTTTAATTATTTTATTTGATTCATTGAAAATAAGTATATATATATACATACATATATATATATATATATATATATATATATATATATATATATATATATATATATATATATATATATATATATATATATATATATATATATATATATATATATATATATATATATATATATATATATATATATATATATATATATATATATATATATATATATATATATATATATATATATATATATATATATATATATATATATATATATATATATATTATATATAAATAAATAAATATATATATATATTTATTTATTTATTTATTTATATAATAAATGTAAAAGCTTTTATCACTGGTTGGTCAAAATAATATCTTTGTGTATATACGCAGTGCTTTTATTTTCGTTATATTTGATTTTGTTCACATTGATTGAAAATTTACCTTAAGATCGATTATCATGCTTTACACTTATCTGCATTTATTGGCATTTTTTAAATTCTGTGGTTTTTTTAGCTTAAACTAAGCACACATTTTCTAGTTACCCTCATTTTAGGCATGCTATCAATATTTTTTTTCAAACATTAACGGTTTAAGTTAACAGAATTCAAAAACTTTCAGTAAAAGTCCTCAATTAAAGAATGTTCATCGTTTCTAATTTCGAAATATAATTTCTTCCTATATTAAATTTTAACTTTATTTAATCCTTGAATATTCTTTTATGTGAAACATGTTTGGAATAAAACTTCATTTTCTTTAATCTGGTCTCAATATATATATATATATGTGTGCGTGTGTGTGTGTGTAAAGTTGTGTCTTATTATGATGAAAATTTCCTTGATTATTGTATTTCACTTGAGGTAAAAACCAGTCAAGTAAACAGTTAATATATATTCATGTAATATTACATTATCGCATTAATATATTACCATTTAAAAACACTATATAAATTTTAAATGAATGTCGAAAATTTAATTTGTAAAAAAATACATAAAGAGTATCGTAGTATATAATCATTTACACAGTTTAAAAATAATTCCTCAGATTTTATTTTAAAATACATTCTTAAATTCTGAAGTCATTTTCAAATAGTTGAATTCAATCAAGATTAATTTTAATCATATGCAAGAAATCTGGAGGCATCAATGCATACAAATTATTAATAATATATAACAATGAACGTGATTATTTTATTGAGTTTGAATAATAATTCGATATCTGGTTAAATGGTTATTGAAATATAGTCTTTAAATTTCTGTCCAGTAAATGATTTGTATTACATTTATACTATCTCAAATGATGATAATATTATTAACATATTTTGAAATCCCTAAGGAAAACTCCATTGATACTTTGAATTTTCTGATCTTTTCTAATCTTTAATATAAAATTATATTTATTTTTGAGTATATGATATTCTTCGTATAATTTTGTTTTTAAAATAAGAGTGCATTTTAAATAAGTATATTATTTACCTTTCAACAGTAAACAATGAAACTTCTCAAAATTTAAAAATTTTGCTTATTCAATATTTAACAAAATTTCTCAAAAGTTGGCTCATTATTCTGCCTGTTTTTTATTTTTTTTTATTATAGTGCATTTAATGAAATGCAGTTTCCTTTTCAAGATACTAGCGTATCTTGTTATGTTTCTTTGTCAAATGTATAGACAAAAAATCATTTTTGAAGGAAGGTGTATTTTCCAAATAAGCTAAATTATAATTACAGTAATTTATAGTTTATTTTGTGACGTAATATTTGAAAAAGATCATGTATTTTTATATAGAAATATTGGTATTAAAAGAAAATATTAAATCATATTACAATTTTAATTTTCTATTTTTACATTGTCATTTAACAACTGTTTTTAATTCAAGAAAAATCATTATCTGCAAAGTATGAAACAAGAAGTGAAATAAAAATATTTCAACTACTTCAATTGAAATGTTTTTTTTTTCTTGGTGACTCTGGATTTTATAAGTATATTACAAGTGTAAATAATTGTAAGCATATTTGAGTCATGTATCAGAAATGTTTCATATAAATATGCTACAATTAATGTATAGAAGAATTAGCTAGTTGGTGTATTGTCCTTCTGTTCAACACTTTCTACGATCAATAGCTATATATTGTGGACATTCTTTAAGGAGAGTATATACGAAGTGACAATGAAAATGAAAAATATTCCCAATTAATGTACCAGAGAAGAATTTTCACTCATTGTTAAACTACAATACAATTAAAATCTTATACTTTCGGGCAAAATTATACATTTCTGTAATTTTCTGATATATAATAGTGATGAAAAATTACTTCGAATAATAAATTGTTATAGACGAATAACAATTTGCATTAGTATAGATTAATATTTTTTTTTAATTTTGTGAGAAACATAATGATGTATTTCAAATTTGTGCAAATAAATTATAAATAATAATAAAATTTTCCATGAAGTTAAAAGAAAGAATATTACCAAATTTGCAATCAAAAAAATATTTTTTTAGGAAATGAATATTTGCATGATTTGTATTCTTGCTCAGTATATTTATTTTGTCAGAATATATAACACAGACTCTTAAACATTATTGAACAATTACAATATAAACCAGTTTCAAAATAAAATAACTACATGAAAACTTTCTATAGGAACAGAATATCATAAACAAATAAAGAAATAGGTAAGTGTATACACAAATCAATATTGTAAAAAGTCCGTCACATAACATTTTAAGGCATTATACATGAATTAAAAAAAACTACAATAAAATATTTATAAGCGCAGATAAAATTTTAAAAATTTGAAAAAATAGTATATTTCTGTAATTATACAATAATTTATTCAACACAACACTATTTAAAAAATTATATTTTATATAGTTTGTTGTTTAAAAAGTTATATAAACTATAGGCAAATATTAACTTTAAGTCTCATTTTAAAGACAGATGGGGAGCAGTTATTATCATAATTATTGAAATTCATTTTTCATACAGCTTATATGTTTCCTTTGAAAATACGATGAACAATAATTATATATATATATATATATATATATATATATATATATATATATATATATATATATATATATATATATATATATATATATATATATAAAAGATAAAATATTATTTATTGAGAAAACTGAATATACGGTACAAAAAATATACTGTAACAAACAACACATTTATTAATAAATCATCTAAAGTTTCTGTGTAATTAAAAAGTAATGATTAGTCATGGTTTTCTTCCTCATAACATTTATATGTTCATAATCACAATTATTGTTCTTATCAATTTATCAATTGTTTAACTTTATAGCGCCGCCACAAGTTTAGAACAACTTCAAACTCTAGAAGCACTTTGTTTTTAAGTTAGTAGTTTAACATCCATGAAATTAAATAATTGTAAAGAAATATTTTCTTTCAAATAGGATCATACATTTAAATATATTAAAATGTAAAAAACTGGTATTCATACAGAAATAAAATATTTTAGAAAAATATTGAAAATAGTTTTAGCAATTATTTTAAAAATTTATAATAATTTTATTTATTAAAATTCTTTGATTGCACTTCTGAAGAAATAAAAGATATCATTGTTCTCTTATTTATAGAATAAATATAAAAATTTAAATATTATAATACAATTTCATACTACATTTAAATATTTTTTTAAAAAATAGTATTATTGGCATGATTTAGGGATTAAAATACAAGGAATCTGAAAAAAGTAAAAAAAAAATGTGATAAAATGTTGTATTATTTATTTTGCAATTTCTATTAGTTATAATAATTTTAGCTAAATTATTTAAACTAGTTATTAATTATAAATATAATAATACGTTATACTTCGCAAATTTTATAATTTTATCAATACCTAGAATGAAGGAAAGAAAATGAAGGTAATTAATAGTTAAAATTGTAAAACATTAAATGCAAAAATCAATTTTCAAATAAATATTGTGTAACTCTGAGTTGAACACAAGTATTGTGAATCAGTTAATTTTAAAATATAGAAGGTAATTTTGAAATACAAGCAAATTTCTTAATTTTCGTTTGGTGACCTATTTATGTGATATTTTATACATTAATTACATTGGTTTAGTCTCCTAAATTCTCCATATGTAAAATCAAAATAATTTTACTACAATTTGATGCATAATTAGTAAGTTTATTTGCATCAATTTATTTCTATTTCCAGTGCTTGTTAAGTTAAAATCTCATTATACAAAGTTGTCTAAGTTTAAAATTTCATTATGACATTTATAGCAGAAAGAACTTCTCGAGTAGATATTTAAAAACGATTTACATATGAATAAAAGTTCCCCCAGTTTTAAATGCTCCTTTAATACACTTTTTAAATTCTCAATTTTGTTTTGGCATGCTTTTCTACTTTTTAATAGAATTTTATATGTGTAATTTTTTATGTGCCTTTTTCTATATAATGCAAAAAAATTCTCAAATATTTTCAAGGATTTTGTTAATTATATCTTCAAGAATATCGTATATCCATTAAAAAATTATGCATTTATTTAATCAAAAATATAAAAAAAGTCAAAATACATTATTTATTGTCTACATTGTCTGTCATAAAAATTTATTTGTTTCTAGATGGTTTTTTCTTATAAAAGAAAACACAATTTTTACTCTCCATTTTTTGTTACGAAAACAATGAATTATAAAATGTTTCAAACTATTTTAGAGTATGGTAAAATGTTGTCTATGTTTGATGGATTGATGGAACATGTTTAAGAATCTTGCTCAAATTTTGAAACCGGAAATGGAATTTGCAAGTATGAAAGATCAAAAGCTAAGTTTAAAATTAATAATCATTATCATCCAGATATTAATCAGTAACATTGCTATTTAATTTCTCTTTTATATATTTTGAAAAATTGCATTTACAATGATTAAGATAAATATTTTGGAAATGTAAATTTACTTTCGAAAAGAATATTTACTTTGGAAAAATTTTAGCATATGCTTGCTGTAAGAAATTTCATGTGGAAATTTTGCATAATTTTATGTTTCCTCTTTTCTTACTCCAAAATGTTTAGGAATAAATATTAATCTACAATTAAGATGGATTAGATTTTATCAAATTCGAATTTATTTAATTCATGGTGTAAAAATTTAAATTTTCAGTCCTTGATGAAAATGTTTAAATGTTGATTTTTCTTCATCATATAATTTAATATTATAATTATGATTTCCTTGAATAATAAATTTAAAATATTAAGAAACTATAATAAATTCAATACATTTTTGCTGTCATTTAATTAAATACATTAAATAAGATAAAACTCAATAAAGTAAAAAAGAAATATGTGATAAAAAATTCTCTAAATTATTTTTTATAAGTTTTGAGTTAGCTACACTTATTTCACTACATTTTAATCATTAAGAAAGTTTATAAGTAATTTTAACTCTATTTAAAATCTTTTTAATTTTAAATTTTACACCATTTAATCAAAGATGCAGGTGGAAAAAGAAAATAAACGTTAGATACATGCATAATAACAAATTATTAACATTTGTGTCAAAATGTATATAAATCATATTGGGCTAACATAATTTTAAAAAAATGCCAATGACTTTTAATACCACTTTCTCCAAATAAGATTAGAAATATGATAGAATAAGCAAATTATTGTAGATGTTTTTTGTAAATTATATATCATATTTAAAAAACACTAAAATATTACTCATAATTCATAAGAGGTTATATTAACAAAAACCTTTTAATTTAGGTAAAAATGATGCTATTCTTTCTAATTTTCTGTAATATAAATGAAGGCACCGTTAATTAATTTATTTTTTAATTTTATTTGAACAGATGAAGTAAATATTCTTTTTTGTTTGAAGCTTGTATTTAAAAAAGGGAGTGTAATACAAACACTGCTTAATTGTTTAATAAAATGAAATGGATTTTAATGTTCATATTACAAAGTAAAATCTATATATGATTCAAAAATTAGCTTAATTAAATTTTAGTTTCGATTATTCTTAAATAGTTTTTAATAATGATTTCATTATTGCTTAGTTATTTCCAACTCAATGAAAATTAAGCTTCATCATTATTTTGTTTTAAATACTATATATATTGCTTTGTTAAAAATGATATTTCTTAAAAACAAATAATATATTCGTACAGAAAATAATATGTTCCATTTTTTTCACAGTAATGAAACAGTAGAAGAAATTGCATAAAGTATTGTGAAATATGGTCTCTATCTTTCAATCTCAATGGTACCAATTATCAAGAAGACTGATATATATTGATATGTTTTCTCCAAAAAGTGAAGGCAACATACCGATTCCTTCAATAAATCTACTTTATTAAGTAGATTTGTTAAGATACAATACTTATACTAGTAATAATTGTGAAAAATATGTGAAAGAGACAAAAAAGTATTAATTCCTTATGTTCTATGTTATAGTCATGTATTTTTAATTAAATACATTTTGAAGTTTATATCGATTTCAGTTAAATATGAAAACTAATCTCATTTATTATGAAATGACAGCACTTTACAAAAAGAAAAATGAAGTATCCAATTATAAAATTTTACAGAAGTATTTTGCATTTGAATAAACATGTAATTATAAAATACGTGGAAAATTTATTTAGACAATAGAATTTTAATTATTTATCCTAGTGATTAAAAATGTTTCTTTGTCTATAAATTTAATTTTTTTGTTATTTTGTACACAAAGTTTTATTTAACTAGAGCTCGTACTTTACAATATTATTAATGATTAACGCAGTAAAATAAAAAGATACATTAAATGAAAATGTCCCTACAGCTCCAAATAATTTTATTTAATTTCATTAAAACTTAATGTTTCTATTCGACTAATAATGCTGTGAAATAACACCGAGATATTTTACTCATTTTTAAATTACTTATACAAAATTTGCTTGGAAATATAACACAGTGAATAATACAAAAAATAAATTTTAATTGCAAGTTACTATTTCTTTCTTTTGCTAAAAATGAAAGGCAGAAAAAGATAAAAATATGGAAATTAAGGGAATTTTTATTTGTAGATGATTTTTATATATCGGAATATATATTTATAAAACTATACATTTTTAAACATAAAAACATTTGTGTTTGGAATCCTAGTGTTTAAAGTTGTAATATTTTGTAACTAATATACAACAAAGTTGTATTATTTTGTAACTAATATACATAAATTTTTGGAATCCTAGTGTTTAAAGTTGTAAAATTTTGTAACTAATATACAACAAAGTTGTAAAATTTTGTAACTAATATACAACAAAGTTGTAAAATTTTGTAACTAATATACAACAAAGTTGTAAAATTTTGTAACTAATATACAACAAAGTTGTAAAATTTTGTAACTAATATACAACAAAGTTGTAAAATTTTGTAACTAATATACATAATATTTGGAATCCTAGAGTTTAAAGTTGTAATATTTTGTAAAATTTATTAGTTACTGAATATTACAAATTATTATAATATGTTGTAACAAATAAATTTTTGATACGCACTTTAATTTCATCGTAGAAATTATAAAGCAAACTTAAATTTAGATAGTACTAATGTGAATATTTTCTTACTTCTTGCGATTCATTTGAATAATAATTTAAGTAAATATCATGAAATAACTTTTTAAAGGAATTTATTCTTCGAAATGTAATATTTATACTATTTCTGAATATCAGTTCGTAAAATATAAAAAGAAAGTAATTAATTGAAACAGAGTTAAATAGTCGAGATATTTTAATTAAATATGTGAATTTTAATAATTTAATTTTTCAAAAACTTTTTTACTCGATACTTTTGTTACCATTTTACCAATTGAAATTGGAAACACACTTTTATCTGTTAATATGTCAGCCTGATCATGAAATTTGACACTGAGAAGATTGATGTTACTGTAAATAATATGACAATGAAATCAAATATTTTGAGAATATTGCCATCTGTCGTAAGATTTTCCAATATTTGTAAATTATACAGTCATTGAAAAATCATATTTAAATTATCCTTCACAACAAAGTTGTCAAATTTGTTTGAAAAATAAATTATTTATTATGACAACAAAGCACAATTGATTTGAAACCATGAGACATGTGTTTTGGACGTATCGATAGAAAATAAAATTTATTTGCAATATTTTTCATATCTTGATAGTTGTTTCCATTGACAACTTCAGCAGATTTATCATCAGAATAAAATAAAAAAATAAAAAAAAAACTAAATACCAAAATAAAATGTATGGATTTGTTTTCGTCACAAAATATCAGCTCATTGTTAAAATTTATTTTCATTTTTTATTTGTTTCTGCATGCTTTTGAGTGCATTATACGTAAAATATGTTTTGAGTGCCAATACTTATCAAGGTTAAAAAGTTTAATCATTTCTGCATTTTTATCTTACATTAAAATACTATAGCTACATTTAAAAATCTATGGAAATAATTCTTGTGAAACATTGCAATTTTTATAGATCAATGCAATAATAGGAATTAGACAATGGTGTACAATTCTGAAACAAAATATATATGTGGGATTTCTCTATGGTTTTTCTCGTATAATAATAAAATATTTATTTATAATATTAATAGTATTTAACTATCGATAGTCAAGTGAGAGAGAATTTTTACACTTTTCTTTCATTGTAATCTTACATAATAAAAGCTCGATTAAAGATAAAAACAAAAGAAAAAGTGTGAAAAATATAATTTCTTATGAAATTAAGTCAATGAATTTACAAATTATTATAATATTTTGTAACAAATAAATTTTTAATACACATTTTAATTAGAAAAATTGTGAAAATTTCAAATTGGGTTTTATTGAATATGATACTTTAAGATATTTATATATTTAGCGTAATTGTGTTATTTGTGGTTGAATTTTTTTTCCAACAAATTTTTCAAATATTTTCAGAATAATTATGTGATTGAGAATAATAAAATTATAAAATAAAGTGGTACTTCTATGGATGAGTATTAGGGAATTTATTTGATTACAACATAGAATTTAGCCATAGAACATAAAGCTAAATAATTAAAGCATACACATTGATGCCAAAAATATGAAAATAAAATTTTTATATAATTAATTCCTTTTTATTGCGTTTTGAATTTAATTTTTTTTCAAAAGATCAGGCACAAATATTATCTTTGAACATATTATTAGTTGTAACAACATATTTATATATGTGTTTGATCGGCGTATATCTTGAAACTCAGGTATAATGAATGTAAAATTTACTCCTGGATTGACTGAAAAAATCGTAAATATATCTGTATTTTAATTGAAAAAGAATTTGTTTTAAATGAATATTTCTTTTCCATTTAAAAATCACTCTATTTTAGACGTTAATCTATATACATTATATTCAACATTTACCGTCGAAAGAATGCTCTCATTGTACTTGTATTTGGTTTGTATTAAAACACATATTGGATGAATTAGAGATAACATGTTTCTTTTTCAGTTTAGTTAATTTATATTGTTATTATTGTCATTTATTTATCACAGTAGCAATTTTAATTATAGTGGAAAATAAATGAAATATCTGAAGAAAAATTCTAAATATCAGCAGCAGGGATCAATTATGTAATCATAGTCTTGAAATCATTTTATAATTGATAGAATTAATCTAAAATTATGTATTTAAGCCTTGATTTTTTTTCGTTATTTAAACTATGGGAAAATATGAGTTTGCATATAATACCACTTCATTAAACCGTTTATTTTTAACCCAAATTAATGATTAATGGTGCTGTTTAAAATAAAATTTACAAATGTTTTCAAAACGAAAGTTTTTGAGATTTGTTCCTTTTAAAGAGCACCTAATAAATTATGCTTTGTGAATTAGGTAAAGTTTCAATTAAAGACAAATTGTTTTACGAAATTAAACAAATTTTTAATAGGATAAAAAATCAACTTTCCCTTTAAAATTTAACAGTTTTACTAGATTTAATAATATTATTTTCTGCACAGATAATATTTTATTTTATCTACAACAGTATTATAATCGTTAAAATTCATTATTAAAATATTTAAATATTGTTTAAAAC
Organism: Latrodectus elegans; assembly: GCA_030067965.1. Lineage (NCBI taxonomy): Eukaryota > Metazoa > Arthropoda > Arachnida > Araneae > Theridiidae > Latrodectus > Latrodectus elegans. The sequence goes on along the minus strand of CM057811.1, from coordinate 94,659,212 downwards.
AATAATAATTACTTTTTAAGATTTTAAAGATTATCGGAGAAAATATTTAAATTGTTGTTAAACATATCTTTCTCATTTAATATATAAAAATTTAATACTTTATGATTTTAAGAAAAATAAATCATATATAAGTTTATACTATTGATTTAAAAATTATTTAACAGATTAAAATTTGAAAAGTGCATACTTGCCCAGTATTTATAATGAAACACCCTTTTTCATCACTTATTTCTTGTTAAATGGACACTGATTTTAGATTTATTTAGATTATTTCAAAAATTCCTTTTTTCCTGTTTTGGACAATAAATTCTAATACAATAATTGGTTTTATTTTCTTAAAAATAGCGTTAAATTTATATACCTACATTCTTCATTTTATATTTGGCCTGATAATGTCCATAAATTCTAACTATTATAATGAATGAAGTCACTAGGAGATTCTCAAAATAGGAAAGATTATCAGTGTCAAGGAAAGGATCTCATAACATGTTGAATAATACATAGTCTCATTTCAGTATCCAGAATTCTTCATTTAAATAGTTAGGATTAAAATAAAGCCTTGGAAAAGTTTAATGAGATTGAAACAGACGTTTGGCTTAGAGTAAATTCACTAGCATTTCCTTCAGCAATGTTAATCAGTAATTAAGATATATTTTTAAAGTATCTAATGGTAATGAATAATATACATTAATATAATCAAATTTAAGTCTTTTTAAATGAATATATATATATATATATATATATATATATATATATATATATATATATATATATATATATATATATATATATATATATATATATATATATATATATATATATATATATATATATATATATATATATACTATATATATATATATATATATATATATATATATATATATATATATATATATATATATATATAATCTATATATATATATATATATATATATATATATATATATATATATATATATATATATATATATATATATATATATATATATATATATATATATATATATATATATATATATATATATATATATATATATATATATATATATATATATATATATATATATATACTATAAATAAACCAAATGCTTTATTTAAAAGCTAAATATTAATTTCATTCCTTTCGTGATATAATATTAAACGAATAACGCTAAATTATTTAAATGAGATTTTTGTAAATTATAAATATACATTACACACAAATTTAATACTTTTCTATTATATTTAGGGTAGAATTTCATAACCTCAATTTCTATGCATTTACGTTCATCATGGAATAATAAAAAATGTGTTTTTGTGTGTGCTTTATTGATTATGCAATCTTTCAAAATGTAGATGCATTTCCTAATTATTCACACAAAGTTTCATGAATAAAAATAATGATTAAAGAAAAGAATGTTAAAGTGATGTAGAAAATAATGAGTCAAAAATGATATTACTAAAAAGATATTTATATATTAAAAGTAAAGATAATTAGAAATACAATTGATTTTGTTACATACTAGAAAAATTTTTTTTTGTTAAATTTAAAGCAACATTTGAAAAATCATTTTCAATAATTTCATGCTAAATATTAAATTGTTGCAGTTTTGAATGCGCATTTCTAAAGAATTTTATTGATTATATATTTTTTTAACGATACAATATTTTCTTTAGTATTTGGAGTAAAGTTTATATATATATATATATATATATATATATATATATATATATATATATATATATATATATATATATATATATATATATATATATATATATATATATATATATATATATATATATATATATATATATATATATATATATAATTCAATATATAATTCAAAGAATGAAAAATATAAAAACAAGATTTAAAGAATTAAATTAGACATTTGATTTAAATAAATCCGATGATTAATTTTACTTCTTTCCAAACATATAGTTTTAATATTTCATGCATATAATTCTAATATCAGTTTTAGGTAAAAAAAATTTACTTTTGGGTATCCCTAGATATTTTGTCGATTTTATTTGACTCCAAGATAATCACCAAAATATGAATGACAAATTGACAGCCCTGAAACTATGTAAGTTAAAGCAATAAAGTATTAGGCTAAGAAAAATTTCGGTTTATCACAATTTTTTTTAAACCAAAAGTTGACCTTATCTACACTGAACCAAAACTTTATTTGAGGAATGACTTTTATTGCAAAATATAAACAAATCTTTACTTTCAAAGAATGTTCAAAATGATTAATGATGTTTGCTATAAATACTTTACAATAATTTATACTTTTTGAAGACTCACTTTGCATAGTATTATGATAAATGTGTTTTTCTTACGTTTGCTTCTTTTTCAACTTTCATTCTGAATACCGAAAGACCGAGACCTACAGTTGTGTGGTGTTTTGAGCTAATACAAAGTTCCAAGGCAAAGGCTTCACTTGGACTTAAGAACTGTTGAACAGACGACTACAGGTGGCTAGAAATTTAGAATTAGACCAGTTTAACCATTCGGCCGCCCCCTTGGTAGTTAAACTTTTGAGTGAAATGTCTAAGTTTTCATTACATCTACTGAAATGTGTTAACTTCTTTCCGATTTTTATATTTATCTGTGGGTATCCTGAAGTTTTCCATTTTCCCTAAGTAATGTTTACGATAACTTAAATTACAATTTTAGCCAAATTTTTTTCTGAAATTCCATTTGAGTGCCACCTTTCATCAATATAATACTAAAAGAATTTATAAAAAAATAGTAAATTATGGTTTTAGAGTAATTTTTGAAGAGTTTTTCCTAAAATATTTATTCTAATTTTCTATTGATTCTTTGTTCCAATCATATTTTCACATTATCAATCAAATTTAAAGTATTATCCTGTTGACCTTTTTCTCCATATGAATAAGTCGTCCAATTTTATATATTTATACATGTCTGTTTGCCAAGAAAGAATTAGATATTGCAAATTTAACGAAGTGCATATTAGAATGCTTATCTTTATTTAATTCCAAAAACAAGTCGAGTTTCATTTCAAATCATTGGTTTTAACCTTTGTGAACAAACTTAAAATAACTAACGGAGATCTGAATTCACTGAAAAATTTTAATCCTACAACAGACATAATTCTGAAGTTGGTGTTCCTTCATTATTACATGCATTGGGCCCTTTAAAATTTCTATCAATGCAGAAAAGCAAGATATTGTGAAAAAAAAACATGTACAGCGTGGATCCTTATTTCTATCATCATTCTTACAGTGAAAATATGTAAACGACTCTGCATCGTTATTGGTTAGTTATTAATTCTTATTTTTTGTTTCAACCCACTTCAGGGAGCATGTGTATATTTTTTCTTGTAAAATGTTGATCTTATTAAAAGCAGGATGAAAGAAGATCATACATCAACATTAACTACGTAAGTAAAAAGAATGTTTAGTGCCTATAAATTAATTTGATTTACTTATGTAGATAATGACAGCGTAATTTTAAGAAGATTAATGTGAAAAATCGTCATTTAAAATAGTGATTTTTTTTTCATATTTTGAGTCAGTAAGTTACCATAAAGTAAGATTTACATGAAAAAAAAATGTCCTGTAAAACTATTTTAATGTTATGACGTATTTTACATTTATTGCTAGGAAAATATTTTCTTATACTAGTATTACATTCAAATGCAGATGGAGTTTCTCACTTTGTTTTCCTAATTAATTTTTCTTAGATTTTCATTGTGTAAAGGAAAATAAATTTCATTATGTTGTTATTTCAAGGAAACTACAATTCAAAATCTTCACCCAATAAAATCAATGATATTATTTTTTGATTAGAAAAAACGCAAAACCAGAAAAAATCTGTTTTAATTCACTAACATAATATGTATGTTCTTGAGTTCATTAAGCTGAATATCACAATGATTACATTTTATCATTATTGAAATGCCACAAATTAATTGACAATTTTTAACATTAAAATACTAGACACACAAATTTTTTGATAATACTAATAATTAGAAAAACCGCAAAACCAGAAAAAATATGTATTGATTCCTTAACATAATATGTATGTTCTTGAGTTCATTAAGTTGAATATCACAATGATTTCATTATAGAAAATTTAAATAAATGCCTCAAATTAATTTTTAATTCATAGATAAGAGTGTTAAATATTTTATTCATATAGTTCAAATAGGTCATGTGTCACTTTACATATCTATCTGCAGACAGATTTGCAAAATTAGTTTGTTTTCCCGATATTTTTCCAATAATCTATTTGAAAAATATAAAGTGTGTACACTTTAAATGTTTCTTAGTAGCATTTTTATATTAGCTCTATAATATTTTCACGCATGTTTAAAATAATCATTTTCTCTCTCTTTCACGTAATTAAACATATTTTCAGTTATAATAATATTTTATTAATATAAATTTAAACCAATATTTCCATTGTTGCAATATTGAACAGTTTAAAATTACTAAATTTATTATCATTTAAGTATTTAAAATTTAATTTATCCTATAATGTTTAAAATACAGTTTTATGAAAACAGAGAAAATAGGAGTATGTGTTAAAAATTCCAGAAATATTTAAAATTGCGATTAAGCAAAGCCATTACTAAAGTAATGGTTTTGTGTAAGGGAATGAAAACATGAATCAATATTTTTTTTTCAATTTTATTAGTTTTATTGCTTTAATCTTTTCTATGTAACACAATAAATCAAATTAGATATTGCGTTATTAGTGTATTGAAAATCAATACTTAATTATTCACTGTTAAAAAATAATTATTCAATGATAAGAAAAATTAATATTCTTCTTTTAGAAAAATTTTAATTCAATGAAGAGTAAAAAGAAAACAATGTTAATTTATCTTAAGATTTATAAAAAATCCAATAATACTCTTTTAACGAAACAAAAATATTATATACATTAAATGAGTAATTATTGATTTTCATTAGATTCTAAATATGTTAATATATGATGTTTAGTTGGTAATTAATATTATTTCCAGTTAAAAATAAAGTCATTTAATAGATGTTTTGAAACCTTTATACCTTTGTGTGTGTGTGTGATACCATGATATACCTTTTTTTAATATATTCCTCTTTGGAATCCTTTTAAGTTATAATTTAATACCTTGTTATGAGCAATTCAAGTATGCTTGGAGAGTGAAAAATAAGTACAAAATTAATTTTAATTACATACACCATCTGTGTCAAGAAAAGCCAATTAAATTTTAGAAGCAAATGCAATAAGATGTTTTTTTTCCATATCATTTATTGTATGTGACTTCAAAGTGCATATTTTTAAATTGTATTTTGTAATATATATCCATCAGGTGTGGACAAATATTAATACTAGAATATAGAGACTGGTTCATAAAAAAGGTAGAATAAAATAATTATAAAAAAAACTACATATATAAGTGTTGAAAGTAGCTAATATCTCAATCATAGAGTTAAGAAAATACCAAAAGATTTATTTATTTTTAAGAAAATATTGCAATTTTTAAAAAGAAAATGAAAAAAATATAAAGTAAGTAGTTATAATGAAGTAAGAAAATGAACTAATTTAAAATAAAGGAAAATCATTTTCTTCGTTAAGTTTTTTGTTTTATTAGAATTTGTAATTGGTTTCATTTGCATAATAATTCAAATTTTTAACTAGATTTAACAGGATTTTATGAATAATTTATTTAATTTATATTAAAAAATAGTCACATATAAATTAATTATTATTGTTTTCAAAGTAAATAATCACATATAAATTATTCATGAATGTTTGCAAGGAACTTAATAAATTTGAATGTAATTCCAAATTCTCTTTAATGTCTCTTGCAATTTGTTTTCATGCAACTGGTCCTGAAACTAATCTGTAATTTAAAAAGGATTAATATTTAACTTGACGGGATGAGAATAATTCCTAATGGAAATGGAATTAAAATGCAGTAGCAGTTTAAAAGCCTATGTGAATGTATGTAATTAATACATTACTCCAAGAGTTAGTAAGTTACACTTTAATCCAAAGCGAAGAATTTGAAGTACTGAGAGGAAAGCATTGTTTAAAATCCTTAATGAATATGTCAAATGCATAATAAATCTGACCTGAATTTCGCGCTCTAATCATTAATTTAAATTGATTTTCTGAAGATTAATAGGCATTTAGGTACTAGTTGTTAATTTATTCGGTGAAAATTAATTTATACATAAATTGTATAGGCGTATTGGTTATTTTAAATATAAATCATTCAAAGACAATGATTTAAATATGTTTACATAAGCAAAAATTCATATATTTTAATTATCTTGTCTTAACAAACCGATTGATTGCTGTGTGGTTAGTGCTCGTGACTCTTGAGCTGTGGTTCCAGGGTTCGCACCCCGGTTCGGGCATGGATGTTACTTTCTTTCTGTGTTTCGCTGTCCATTCTTCTGTGATGATGAATGAATGTGATCCACCCTGTAAACGGGTTTGTGGTGGTTTTAGCTCCGGCAACGCTACTCACTTCTGTGACTTGGTTCACGGGTGCCGTTGGGTAACGATAAATATGTAGTAGTTTCTGGCCTTGTTGTGGCATACGGTTCGTCACCCTACTACCCGTCGTTGGGAGGAAAATAATCTTTATGAATCTAAATGTTTTCAAAGTTTAGTTTCATTTTTATCTAATTTTTAATTTTCAAATATATTTAGAAAAATTATATTAGAAGTAAATTTATTTTTATTCAATTATGAGTACAACTCTCTTAATATTTAATTTATTAATGAAGACAATTTAGATGTTTGGATTACATAAACGAATGTCTTGCGAACATTCAATAATGTAATAAATTATACTTAACATTAAAGGGAAAAATCATATTTCTCTAGAATATATATTGTTAATTATATATATAAATATAAATCATATAAATTATATGACTATTAATAATAAATCCTTGTAAAAATCCTATGGATTTCATTTTGTTGTTCAAAGAATTGTGCACTTTAGCTTTTAAGTATCTAAAAAGTTTTATATTCGAACTCAACATGACTCTGCAAGGCAATTACATGGATTCTATTCTTAAATTACGATTTTCATGCAAAATTTCTAATGATTTGATTTATGATTCATATTTGTATGAGAAATTATATAGCAATGCACTTATTTTAAATCTTATCAATGCGATACTTGATCTAATTTCCATGATAAATATATATATATATATATATATATATATATATATATATATATATATATATATATATATATATATATATATATATATATATATATATATATATATATATATATATATATATATATATATATATATATATATATATATATATATATATATATATGGAGTGTTTGAGTTGTTATGCATGTATCTATATGAACTAAAGAGTTTATTTTAAAATACACTTTAAATCATTCTGGTCAATACAATTATTTTTTGTAAGCTTGGTGTTATTGAATAACAGTTTATTATCCTGTAATTAAATGTTTTATATGTATTATAATCGAATTAAAATAAAAAATTTTAATAAAAATGAGAAGTTTTAAATTATTAAGAAAAATATTTATCGGGTGTTCACTTCTTCAGAAGTAAAATAAATTTTCTATCTGAATATACTTATCAAATTGTGTATGGTTTCAATATAAGTTATTGAAAAGAAATAAATGATTGTCTGTTCTAAAACCTGGGTGCTTTTAATATGTTTTATCATCACATAATTAATGTTGAATTTTTAATATAAAATTAATAAGCAAACAGTTTTTAAGAAATAAACTTTCAACTGATATGTTTTAATAGCATTAATGTTTCTATAAGTGATAAGTTTTTTATTTACTGACCATTATATATATATATATATATATATATATATATATATATATATATATATATATATATATATATATATATATATATATATATATATATATATATATATATATATATATATATATATATATATATATATATATATATATATATATATATATATGTATGTATGTATGTATGCATATTCCACACTAAAAATTAATTGATTTTTTACTTGGTTATGAAAAATAGTTAAAAATTGGAAAGGATACATCTTTTTGAGAATACATTGCCACTTGTTTAAAATCCCACCCCAAAAGTGAAAATTCAATCTAACGAGTTATCTGATATTTCAATTTATTTTTATAGCTATGACCTAAGAGATTATTATGTATGGAGACCGATATTATATCATTATATTTGTTGCACCAAAATCATATCTTGATAATATGAAATTATTTTTAATTTGTTTATAAAATTTTCTCTCTCTTTTTATTAATACTAAAACTGTAAATATATTTGCAAATAATTCAGATTTATACATGTCTTTTAAATTTATATATACATATCATAAAACTAAATGATGTCATAAACGAGAAAATAAGACGACGCTCTAATAAACATTATATTAAACCTTTCGAAATGAAGAAAATATTTTAGAGTAAGAAAACTGTGATTTGTTTAAACACAAAAATAAAATTTATTTATTTCGTTAAGTAGAAATACATAAAACAATTGTAATTTTATTAGGATTTGTTAGAAAACATTTGTTTTATTCATTAATTTTGTATACACATCCTGCTGTTTAATCTTGATCAATTATAACTGCATAATAAAATTTCCGCAAAGTCGTTATTCGTTTTTAAAGTGTCGAAAATATTTGTACACCTTATATTTTGATTATTTCATTATTGAATGTATTTTGTTTAAACAAAAAACGTTATTATTGAATTTTGGAATGACAGATCACTTTGCCTGTGTCTCAAATCATACGTGAAAAAATAATAATTTCCAATTAGTTATATTCAATTGGGATAGATTCGAAAATAACTGTCTCAGAATCGATATTGGTTTTTCTACTTTTTCATAGATTACGTAAAATCTATCAAAGCATGTACCAAAATGTTTAGATTATACATTGTATGAACAAAATATCAGTGTATGCATGCATGATAATTTTTTTTTACATTAATTTAATTCTGTATGGCAACGTTACTGGTCTCCGTGACTTGGTTCACAGGTGCCCGCTGGGTAACGACAAATGAGTAGCAGTTCCTGGCCTTGTTGTGGCATAGGGCTCCTCACCCAAGTGCCCACTGTTGGAAAAAAATATTAATTAGATTTACTATATCAGTATTTTTTTTGTCCATAATTCTTGTTTTGCATTACATTATAAACGTTATCCCATATTTTGAAAATTGTATTAAAATTAACTAATTTCTTTATATTAAAATAATCTATTTCTTTAAATTTACAGGTTATGCTTTTTGAAAACAAGCATAATAAATTTATTTTCTCTTTTTTTTGCATTATTTTTGGCAAAAGTCAACAAATAATTATGAATGATAATCACAGTATTTCCTTATTAATTTCTTGTTGTTAAATGTTAACGGAAAAATAAAAATTATGAATGAAAAAGACAAATTTTTTATAATTTCAATATTTTTTTCTGCAAAAAAGATGGCACAAGAAAACAAACAGCTGAATACTGTGAGTGTATTTTAATTGATCTCAAATTGGCTCTTTGCCGGTAGTTACGGTTGATCGGACCAAAACAAGTGATATTTCTCAATGAATTGTAATAAAATAAGTAAGAATGTGATGAAATTGCTGCCGAACACCTGTTGTTATACAGAATTCAGAATCATGGTCAATAGTTTTTTAGTCTTTAACTAAACAGAAGAAACTCAATACACTCGAGGATTAATAAGTAAGATTATGATTCACCAAGGCATATTTATGGAATAATGATCTTTGAAACAGAAGGTTCTAAGTTAAATATTATAATTTTCTCTCTTAAAATACAAGACGACATTTTTGTGTCCTTTTTCTGCTTGGGTATCTTTCATACAATGTACTTATCTTTTTGTGTGAATTTCTATCTTTGTAACTTTGATACTCTATCAATAAATTTTTCTGGAATCTCATAAATTGATATACTTTTTTTAGTCATTTGTTTATTATTTAAATGTATAGGTACAGTGATCCTTTATCACCTTTAATAAGCTATCATTTTTCAATTGAACAATCTACTTTAGAGTAGTAAACCTTGAGTTCAATAACAGTGATTTTTCAGTAATGAAACTTATTTCTGATCTATAGTACTTATATGTTCATATTTCAGGATCATTGTGTTTGAAAATTTTCCTTATGTACTTGATTGAGGGTACGACATACAATGGAAATGTGTCCCCCTGTCTGATTTGGCTTACATTTCTTGTCATACAACGGTCATTGTTTGCACTCGTTGGATCAGGATCTGCACATTTTAAAATATAATCCAAATTTTTCTAAGTGTCCTCAATTTAATTATGCATCAAATTCACAAATTATCAATTTTAAGGCTAAGATACTAACCATTCAGCTGCCATCTCAGAAAGGAACATGAGAAATGTTAAGATGTCTACGATAACGTTTATTTCTTAACTTCTTCGCCAAGCGGAATCAAATGTATTTTTCGAAAGAATAAAATTATATTCATAACTCACTGTTAAAGCCTTATCTTTGTTTAATTTAAATTATGATTCAATCCTTGATCTTTCAGTTTTGAAGCTAATGCTCATATACCTAGGACAAAATAAATTGAAGCCAGTGATTAGGGAAACATTTCCTTTTGTTACGTCCTAAACTACATAGATTTATTTATATAAGTGGATATTTTATATCATAAAAAACCACATACTTATAATTATTGAAAATTAATATGTAAGAGAAAATTAAAACAAAAGGAAACTATATGTCCCATTATATCTAATATTTACTGAGTTATCAAAAGTGAATTATAAAAATGAAGTTTGTAAACATTTTATTGATTTTGTTTTGTCATAGAACATTTGTTTAAATAGTAAGATCAATATTATAGAACATTCTTGAATTTAATTGCTTATATTTCTCAAACTTAATGAACAAAGATAAAGCTATTGTACACATTTCGTTTCTAACATAAGTACATTCTCTTCTAAATATTGTCACGATATATTTTAATTTTTATATGATTATTATAGTTTTCCAAAAAAATTAATTTTGGTTACAGTGTTTCATAAAAAATTAGAGAATAATTAATTAATATTAACTCTCTCATCTCTTGAAAACAAAATATAATTTTTAATCATGTTTGTTTACATTTCATTAAAGATTTTCAAAGAAAGATTATGCTTAAGGCGATTGGAAAATGAATTAAATAGATCTTTAGAAATTTAAAGGGAAGAAAAAGAAAACGTAAATTTATTTTATGACAGCTAATTTATTTACAAAGTATCATTTTCAAATGAAACCTCATATTTTATAATTTGAAAGCTTATATTTCCATTTGTTAATCCACTGTTGATATCCAAAATATTTAATAACAAAATTTCTTTATGGCCATTTAAATATCCGGCAAAATTCACATTATACTCAACTTCTATAAATAAATTGATTGGGAATATTCATCCTTCAGACAAGTTGAAATATAGTGAGAATTGATTTATTTATCGTGATACATTTTTATTCAAATGAATGATAGATAATTCCCTGTTCTGATAATTTATTTCCCTTGTGGCGGGGAAAGTATCGATTTCGCTCTTTCGACAAGAAATTCGAAAATTTTCCAAATAATTGTATCGCTCTGTGTGGAAGACTTTATTTAATATGCACGTGTTAAAGGGCAATTTATATTTCGAAACAGTGGTTGTGAAGCGACATAATGCCATTGTATTTCTATTTGTATTTATTAAGAAAAGACAAGTGTCAGTTAATCGATTTTCAGCCAATAAACAAAACACAATTTCACATTTCGTTTCCCGCCATTGACACGAGGGTATGACAAACTAAGTCACGGCATTTGATGGAATGAAGTCAATGAAGAAGCCTGAAATGATACATCTGACAAATGTCACGTGTCAAATTTGCGTTTTTATTATAAAATGCGCTGGGCTATTCTGAATACATTCCTGGCAAATGGATAAAGCTGGTCATTTTTTGATCATAACATTCTATAATCTTCTATTATGATTTATGTGTGAGTAAGCTATATATAAATACTTGAAATTTATGAATATAATTCAATAATTTGGCTGCATCCTCATTATTACCAAAATGTTTTAATTTTGATACGAAGTTTTGAAATACTCGATCAATGCACTTTACGAAAACAAAGACCAAGAATCCTCATGATTATTCCATAAGAAGGAGGACGAATTTTTCTGTTTTAAATAAACATCTTGTCATTAAACAGCATTTATTTCCTTTACAATAACGAAAGGATTAACATTAAGGCTATAATGTGTTTAAAAAGGATATTATGTCTACATAAAGAAGTATTTTGATATGTTACATAACTAATTAATGTTCAAGTTGAATTCTCCACTTATTTATCTGCTCATGTAGGAGAAATATTGCAGAGTACTTTTGAAATTTTATAAGTTATGTAAATCTAAGTCTTCCATGACTTTTCCAAATTTCTTACGAGTGGCAGTATTAACTGTGAGACATATTATAGAAGTAAATAAAACCGAAGATGGAAGTTTTGTATTTACCGGTGGGGTCGAAGCAAATTTCATCAACGCCTTAGCCTTTGCATTGGGATTTATATACAAGGTGGTTATACCAGAAGATGGCGAGTGGGGAAGGGTTGATGATGACGGCCACTGGACAGGTATGGTTGGAATGGTTTATCGCAATGAAGCTGATATCGCCATTGGACATCTTACAATCACGCCAAAACGATTAAAAGCCGTTGACTTCATCCCATATACTGTTGAAGAAAACACTTTTGTCACAAAACTACCTGGAGCATTGCCAAGGGCAGGTTCATATCTGCAGCCATTAAAACCATCTGTCTGGTTCATTTGCCTGGGGATTGTGATCGTTATGCCTTTTGTCTACAAGTTCCTGATGAGGAAGAAATTGCCACTACAGAAACTTCTATTAGGACTGTTTGGCTGCTTTCTTAATCAGCCAATAACATTTTTTCTATCAAATGGAACTGATAGGTTGCTAATTGGTAGCTGGTTCATATTCGCAATGATACTTTCTACAAGTTACAATGCTGTCCTTCTGTCTTCTTTGACTGTTCCAGTCTATGAAAATGGAGTTAAAAACATTAAAGAATTAGCTGATTCTGTATCTAGAGGTAAGTATAAAGTCTTGGCCAGTAAGGGATCTGCCGATATAGAATTACTAACTGAAAGCAAGGATGAAAACTTACGTATTATTGGCAATAATTTAATTGAAACTGAATGGCGCTCTGAGTCAAAATCAGTTGTGGCTCCGAGTGATATAGAAGAATACACGGCAATATTAGGTCCAAAATTTTTCTATGTCTTGGAATATGGTGAAGAACCTTTTACAAATAAGTATATTTTTAAAGAATCAGTTGGAACATGGAATGTTGGTTTAGCAGTAAGGAAAGACTTCTGCTGTAAACATGAAATTTATAAATATATATCCCGAATCATGAATTCTGGAATATATGAAAAGTTCTATGATGACCAGGTTTCAAAGTCCCGAAAATATTTTGGAACATCAACTGCTCGTGTTTCACATCATGGAGCTCTTACAATCAATGATTTGTTAGGTGCTTTTATATTGATTTCCGTAGGATATTTGGTATCAATAGTTGTTTCAGTAGTTGAATTTTATCTTCCTAGAATATGGAAGAAGCGTCGCAAGAAACGTGCTCATTTTTCTTGGATATAGTTGAAATTTAAACAAAATACACTCTTAAAAGAATCTTGTGAGATTCCTGTCAAACTGAATGACTTTCCATTCCTTTACTAATTTAATTCAACCAAGCATAAAAGATAAAAAATAACTCTTTGCTTTGAATCTTTGCATGAGCACAGATCTTTGTGTTAATATAATCCAGATAAAATCAAAATGTGTTCACTAAAAACACTTTTTTTTTAACATCGTAAACGAGTTAGTCGATCCTGAAAGACATCAATTGCTGAAATTCATTTTAAGTGCACAATTCTACTGCTGGCTTTTCCCAAGAAAAGGTACTATAAATGTTTTTTGTGCAGAAAAATGTCCAAATTAATAGAACAAAAATTTAAATACCTATATTTTACTTAAAATATAAGACGTACGTGTAAATATTTTAGATTTTCTAAATGTTTCTTCCAAGAAGTAAATCCAGTGTAAAATGTATTATTGACTTCATCTTTATTGTTATATAATAAATAAATTAAATCATTTTAATAATATCAATATAATATGTTAATTAAAAACTTTGTTTTTATTTCTATTAATTTACGAATTATTTTATAAGTGTGTGTTTTCGTAAATGTTTTGAAAGAAAATTTATTAAACGAAACATGTTAGTAGTGTCTATTACCGACATGTATTGATGTTGTATTAATTTCTAACTTTTAATTGCGCAATTTTGTTTGTAATTTTAAATTATTATATTATGTTACGATTAGTAATTTTACTATTTTACTTTCTAATAAATGTTGAATATCATAACAATTTATTATCCTTAATAAATAACAATATATATATATATATATATATATATATATATATATATATATATATATATATATATATATATAGTTAAAAATGTAATAAAATATAAAAAATAAATAAATATTTTTACGATTGTTAAGAAAATATTTGTAATGTTCTCTCAATAATTATTAATATGATAACCTCATTAAATAAATTTAATTTATGTTGTGACAAAACATACAATATAACAATTATTGAGAACATTAAGCTAATTGGAATTTCTGAAACTTCTCAGTTTCCCCTTTCTAAAACAAATATTTAACTTGGACAAAATATATAGGATTAAAATATTATATTTGTACCCATAAATATTTATTTAATCATATTTTCTTGTGTTATGCACACAATTTCAATTATTTTTTTTTTAATGCAAGGATGTTTTAAAAATTTATAATCTTAGTCCTATGATATTTTGTGATAATGATTTTGCTATAGGTAACAAACATGTTTACTTTATTATAATTGGTTAAATTAAAAGAGAATTAATATTTCAGTTTAGATATTAATTAGTATAACTAAATGTACTAGCAAATTAAAATTGATGATTTACTTGATGTGAAAAATTAGAAATATTCTTTTCTGATACAAATATATTTTATGAGGAAAAAGAGAATATTTTTTATTTAGTGTTTTGTAACTGTTGCACTTTTTTGATTGAAAAATATAAATATAAATGGAAAATTATTTCCAAATAATTTTTTTTTCTTTATATTTACAAGTACGTTTGGAAATATCGATTTATAGAGTATCAAAATTACAAAAAATATTAATTGTTTGAATCTTTGAAATCAATTTTTCAAAAATTATCTTTTATACATATTTATATGCATTGTGCTCAACTGGAATTTCAGTCTATCCGGCTTATGTACTGTCATTGTATCAAAGGCTTATGTACAGTCATTGTAAATTACACCTTGAAAAAAACTTGTTAAAAGAGATGCACGAATGTAACCCCTTCTCCCAGCATCTTTTCTCTTTCACTCTTTATGTAAGCAGAAGGATTATAAGATGGGAAAAAACTGTGTGGAGGAGAGTAAACTACCTTAGGGAAAGGTTAAGCTCAAGTCTAGGCTAAAAGACTACAGGCAATTTCTCCAAGTAAACACAGTAGAAAAAGAGCAGAAAGAGCATAAAACTTCTCCTCTAAATTAAATGGACTACTTCCGTAAGGTACTCCCTAAACACGCTGTAAAGCTGCTTTAGTGTGCGTTGCCAGGTTTATATCAGCAATTTACTCTTTTGATTAAAAATTATTTCTTGAAAAAGGATTGTTTTATGTATAGCTTTTGACTGTAAAAAGTCTCTCCTATTTTATCTTAAATTACTAAATAAATGAATCCCTAAACATATAACTGGTTACAGTGAGCCATTTTTTAACATGCCCGTTAACTAGATTTACTAGTCCATTTACAGGATTTCAATTTGTGCTTTAAATATGTATAAAGTACCTTAAAAACAATTTAGTATTAACATTACCATTATTTGTTAAATTATTCAATATCTATTATGCAAATATTTATATAATAGAATAAACTTATTATTTTAATTAAATTTATTTTAATTAAAATTATTTTAATTAAATTTTTAATAAAATAACATTATAATTAAAAATAAATGAAATTATTCTCCTCATATATGAGTAAATGCTAAATATTTTTATAACATATAGAGAGAAAAAAGAACAATTAAATATAGAAAGTGTTTTAGACTTTTATATATTTGTAATTCCGTGTACCTGCATGATAAATTTACTATATCTTCTAAAATTATTCTTTAATATTAGAAGAGTGCTTAAAATATCAGTTATGTAAAATTTTATCAGCAAATCATTTTTTTTTAAATTTTACTTAATAGAAATTATGAAAAATAGTTAACTGAATCATAAAATTAGTTTGCAAACATTATTTATTTATGTGGCATATAAAATTATAAAATGTTGTGCCTAGCACAAGAAATTGTTTCTTAAACTGAAAAGATCTTTTAAATTTTTAAAAATACATATCTCACGACAGACACCAAGAATAGAATTTTCTAATACTCAAAATAGAATGTTCTAAAGTTGCTCAAACTACAAAGTCCACATTTGCAAAATTGTCATCTGTAATTAGGATTAAAATTTGAACCAGTCACTAAAATACCAAAAGATCTTATGTTTAATACTTTGTAAATTGTGTTCAATTAAAATTTAAATAATTCTAATTTAATAATAATTAGACAATAATTAACTTTATTTCTTGTACAAAAATATCAAAATTTATCAATAACTCCATTTAAAACTCTCAAATGTTATTTTTCGTTTTCTATAAAATAATTTACACTTCTGCTCTTAACATTACACATGATTGCGTTGATATAGTACAAAAAAGTTTAATATTTAAATGACTATGATCTTTTAAAACTTAACTAAATCTTAACTTATATAAAGTTTATGTTTTTATTTTATCATTTTTAGTTTTAATTCTTATTAGTTGCTACCTCATTGTTTAACATAAATAATTATATAAATTGAGTATATTTATTTTTAATGATTCAAGTGATATTTCTTTTAGTTTTCTTGAATAATTTTAATATTCCATTCTTCTTAATTGACGAAGTTCCTTAATTGTTATTAGTATTTTATCCATCATAAGATTAATTCGTTTATGAAATTGAAAGAAGATATTTTTATCATGTCATGTAAGGCAAAACATTTCTATAGAATTTATTGTTTCAGTGAAGATATAGCTTATACATCCTATCAGAATTGGCTTCAATAATAAACACATTTATCTATGTAAGAAAGTGCAATAAGTTAGTTTAAATTGCATATTATTCTATATTATAAATTCATATTTATACGATACGACCTATGCTTATTAATATCTGACAATGGATTAAAATTCAGATTATGAATCTTTCAGGTTTGCAAAATTGCATTATTTTCTTATTTGCATTGTTCACCTAAATTAAATGAGAATTTTTGTTTTGTTGGTAAAAAAAAAAATTACAATAGGATAAAATAATGATATGTGTACATATTTAAAGATTTTGGTATTTTGAAGAACATTTGCATAGCATTTAATTTACTTCACTTATAAACTAGATGGGAATCTTAGAATACAAAATGAGAATTAATTCCTTGGTTGAATTTGACATACAAAAATGTCTTATATTTTGGTGACCAAAATTTTACTTTATTTCCTCATGTGCCATGTAACATTGATTGAATTATCTCATAAGCTTGCAAAAATACTTAATGTTCCACTATGAGAGACAGAGAAATATTTTCAAAACATTTCTAACCTATATACACAGGAATAATAACGGTGCTTTTGAATATACTTTATTTAATGAAAATATTTTCTCCTGATGTGAGCCCAAAGGATTAAATACGTTTCAGTATCACAGATAAATACAAAATGTGCTAAACACATGTAGTGTCAAAATCAGGGGATATGATTGGGATCAGAAAAAGTAATACATTATGTAAACATTCGATATATTTATATTTATGAATTCATGTAAGATATTCTCCTTATTTAAATAATTAAATAAACAACATAACGAAAAGCCATTATATTTCTATTATTCTTAATTTACGAAAGAATTTATTTTTAATCTTAAAGTCCTATTATTATTTTCAAATAATTATTTCATAATTTATTTTACTTGCTTTTTATTAACTTTCTAAGCTATTATCATACGTTTTTAATATAAGATTAATAGTGAAATTAATTAATTAAATAATTTTTAGAGACTTCATTAAAAATGACAATTTATCGTTTGCTCTATGCTGATAAATTAAATTGTAAATTTGTTAATAAAATAGATTTTTCTTTTTGATAGGTTCAGATAATTTTTTGTAAAAATCCTGGAAGTTGACAGTTATTATTATAAGTAACTTTATCAAAATTCAATGGCTTAAAATTTGTTACACCATAAAGGATTTCAAAAATTGGAGCTATTTTTAATATTCAGAGTAAACATTTTGGTTACTTTGTCAAATTTTGAGAATAAAGTGAAGTGAGAAACATCTCCACTAGGAATTTGTGTGTGTGACAGGTTGTATTTCAAAAACATAAAGCCTTGATCAAATATTATCTTGTTATTCTTTCTCAAATATTTTTGAAAGATGGAAAGCAATTTAATTATCATATACGGATTTTTTGATGTAAAAATTTGTCAACTTATCTTTGACAAGGAAGATTAACCTGAGAAGTGCACTTAATTATATTATTGGAGAAAAATAAATTACCAAACTTTCAGATAAATTATTTTGTTCAATTCTCAATAATTTAATAAAACAATAGTTTAGTTTTATATAACA
Organism: Latrodectus elegans; assembly: GCA_030067965.1. Classification (NCBI taxonomy): domain Eukaryota; kingdom Metazoa; phylum Arthropoda; class Arachnida; order Araneae; family Theridiidae; genus Latrodectus; species Latrodectus elegans. The sequence continues at coordinate 94,640,416 of CM057811.1, read as the reverse complement.
ATACTTATTGTATATATAAGCACAACTTATATAATTAAGAAATATATTCGAGCAATATTTTAAAACTCTAAATTTTATAGAAAAAGTAATACATAGAGAAATTTAACTTTTAAAAGCAAGCAAAACATTTTAACATAATTTTCAGAAGAATTTGCAATGTATCATTATTTATACGAAAATGTAATTTAATTTCAGAATAGTTTTCAATATTATTTTCGTTTTAAGTATGGGAAATTGCAAAAATAGATAGATTAATTATTAATCTTGTTTCTATTAAAATTTATGGTTCAAACTTAACAAAAATATATAAAATTATAAATAATGCAAATATATTTATATCAAAGCAAAAATACATTTTTACGGTATTTTTTAGTACTCATATACTTAAAAAAAAATATGGTTTATACTTATAAATATTTTTATAACATTTTACAATACACAGGAAAGACAAATGTTTGAATGAACACAATCACACACACACACACACACACACATATATATATATATATATATATATATATATATATATATATATATATATATATATATATATATATATATATATATATATATATATATATATATATATATATATATATATATATATATATATATATATATATATATATATATATATATATAAGCAATAAAACCTTACGAGATGTGATGAGGTACTCAAATTGTTTGAGCAGAGTTTGTTTAGCATAACTGAAGATATTCATACCAATTTAAGTTTAAAAAAATGAATTTTCTTATATAATGATTTTTCTGAATCTTCCATTATTTATTTACTTTATTTTTAATGTTTGATATATACTGTATAGTATATTACGCATGATTTGAATGCATTAATTTGATCTCAAATTTTTTCCTGGAATCAATATTTACATTTTTAAAAGAATAATTACTACCAACTCCACGATACAAACACGATACGAAGTTTTATGACTGTGAATAGGCTTATTTGGGAACATCTGCGTGCTAGAACTGGAAGAAAAGAAATAATGATATTGACACCATTTGCGTCCGATACTTAAAGAAACTTCCAAAGTGTGATTACTATGCACGACGTATAAACAAAGGAAGCTTTCTCACAAAGAGCTGATTAATTGTGTTGAACAAATTGTTGCAAGTGACATGTGTCGTTATTCGCTTAAACAACACCGCATGTTTATTCGATGGACGTGCTTGCCTTTCCTTTCCCTAAGCAACAGCTGCGAGAAAATAAATAGGGGAGTTTGCCTTAACAGCAACTGAAATGAATTGGAATTCTTCCAAATATTATTCAGGTGAAAAATGGTCTTTTTTCATTTTGGTTGTATATTTTGTATAAAACAAACACGTGCAATTTTTTTTCTGTTTGTTCTCCAAAAACAACAGATGTGACCCAAGTGACGAGTTCATTTTCATTTTGAAAAAAGGTGTCTTATTTTTCTTAATGTTGTTAGCATCTTATAACAGACTGTAATCTCATTATATTATGTTATATTTCACAATATATTTAAAGTAGTTTTTCTTGATGCTTGAAAACTCCAATTTAAAGTAGATAAGAACATATTTTTTTCTTATGGAAAATTTTTCTTACAGTTTGATATATATGTTTATAAAAATGCATATTTTTTTTTAAAAAAAAGTAATTGTGAAATGTTTCAATTTAACCTTGTGCGTATATATGAAGGTTGTTTTAAAAATAGAGTTCTTTAATATTTGCATCATCGGAGTAGTTAGTAAAATTATGTTTTATAATTGAATCAAATAAATAGTTTACTGATTCTGGCTATGCAATTTAATGATTATGAATAAATATGTATTTAAATCTGAGTGTAAGAATAATACTGATTCTGTAAGCATATTAATAATAATAAAATTATATTAATAATAAATCGATAAATGTACCTGATTTTACTTTATTCATTTTAATATTATTATATTTCAATAAATTACTATCTTACTACATGTGTTTCAAAATGTCTTTTAAATTACTGACAGTAAATATGAAAGAATAAGTGCAACGTTGTAAGAAATTTTGATTTCTGTTCAAGTTAACAATAATGTGACTCATCGAAAACTGCGAGAACGAACACGAAAAGAGACGTAATCGGCTGAATCCAGGCTGATTTCTTAAATATTCGTTTCAATGGAGAGTTGACATTGTGCTCTGGAGGAAACAATTTGTATCCCTCTTGCTACGGATATAAATTGTAATCTTGAAATTTTGGTAAGTCAACTAAATTTGTTTCGTAGACACGTGTTATTATTTTAGTAATACAAAACTTGTATTTTCAAAAATTGTTTATTTTTTCCAGTTTTTTAAAAAAAATATGACAACAGAGAACAAAAATAATAAAAGAAAATACGAGTAACAAAATCGAGAAATTTTAATACAGAGTAGGAGGAGAATTTCTTTTTTACTGGAAATAATGGAAATGTATTATGTGTTATCTGTAATTCTACGGTCACAAATTATAAAGCTAGCCATTTATGTCGTTATTATAAACCATTTATCCTCAGTTTTCTAATCAGTAACCACCAAATTACAAAATAAGATGAGATAAACTTGCTTCTTTAAAATTTAATTTAAATAAATGACGGTTGATTTCGATGACACTCAGCATTTAACCTAATTATGTGGCTGAAGCCAGTTTTGTTATTACCTGAGATATTGCGCGTGCAAAAAAGAGAAAAGAAAGAGAAAAAGTATATATATATATATATATATATATATATATATATATATATATATATATATATATTATATAAACGCGTAGAAGATATACTTAAGGTTTTAGATTGAAATAAGCAGCAGTGCACAAAGTTGTCTTTCATTCGCACCAATGCAAAAATCTTCCACAATTTAAAAATTTACTTGAAGAATTAAAAGACGAAGAAATTCCAAATAATGGCATCAATTTTCTTAGCATTGATTGATGCTTATCTAGCTATAACGTATTATTTCCATTTTTACATTTGTTTGATTCAATAATTGCATTTCTAAAATAAAAATAAATAATCTATTCAGAATTAGCCAATGACGTGTAACTACAAAACTTAGTATTTTTGACTGATGTCAAGGAATATTTGCAGGGACTGAATTTACAATTGCATGGGAAAGATAAAACAATGTGTGACCTTTCACAATGTATATTTAGCTTTCATATTAAAACAACTTTTTCAAACGTTCATTAAAAATAAATCATTGTGTCATTTTCCGCGAATTAAAAAATATGTTTCAATATTAATCAAGAAGAACTCAACAAGTATATAGGAGAGACAGAAATAATATTGACGGAACTGCATAATTGATTTAAAGACTTGATATATATTTAAATATTCCCTTGATTTTTTTCTGAATCTAATTGAACTTAATCTAATTCAAAGTGAGTTTTCCATTTCCAGTATAATTATGAACCAAGAAGCATCTGGAGAGTTAGAATTCATAGAGGTGAAGAAGACTAAGCTCTACAGTTTAAATATAAGTAGATGCCGATTGAATCTTGGAAATTTGTACCAGAATCAAAGTATCATGAATTAAAAATGATTCTTGTCGAATTATTTAAATTGTAGGAACAACGTACTTACTTGAATCATTTTATTCCTCTTTAAAATACGTGAAACCCTAACACCGATCAGTATGAACTACCAAGCATCTCAAAGAATTATTGAGAAATTTTGTCACCAATTATTCACCAGGTTTATAGAATTATCTAGGGAAATCAAATTAATGTGTTTAATTTTTAATATATCAATTCAACACACATATTTTTTACTTTTATTTACATGTTTTCAATGAATATAATTTCTTCAAAAAATTTGCTTCATACCTTTTTTGCATACCTTTTAAATACGTATTTAATTGTGGTTCATGAAAACTTTCAAATTTTGAAAAATGGTTCGGTTGTCATTGAGCTTGGCCAACCATGTTCTAATTTATCAAAGTGGGGAAAATTTTATAGTTTATAAAATTAATAACTTAAGTCAAATTAAAAGTATTCATAATACAATAAATTATTAAAATATATACTTTTGTATTTTAATAATTTATTGTAATGTCATCAAAAACAAAGAAGAAATCTTCTTCATTTTTTATGCTCTTAAATTATTAAGTGGTACTGAAATGTGTTGTTTATTATTAAATAGTAGGAATGTCTTCTGTTTTACAAATGAAACTACACAAAAGTGGTATAAAATAAAATAAAAATCCCCATCTCTTTTAAAAAAAATTGCTTGCACATGTCAAAAATATTGTAATTACAGATGACATTTTGCTAAAATTATTCCAATATATATAATTAAGAATAATATCATTTTACAAAAAGTTTAATGCATAAATGAAACAATTTAAGAAAAAACCAAATTATACATCCAATATACATTTTACGAAATATGTTTTAAAACGTTTTTATAAATCGTTATATTTTTTACCTATTTAGAAATTTTATACAACTTTTATAAAAAAAAGTTACTCAGTACACTTTTACTATTCATAAGAAATCTAAAAATAATGATATTGATATACAGACACCGTATTATAGTTTTTACATTAAGGATAAAGAAGAAATATACAAAATTTGTTTTCAGTTTTACTAAATTAAAAACAAAATTATTTTAATTTGGCATTGACGGTTTTTATAAACTTAATGTAGAACGAATTATGAGCTTCTTTTTATTATTGTTTTTTGTGTTTCATACTCACTTTCATTTCATTTATATTTTATTTCAGATTATGATTTTCCCATGGAGAATTTTTTATTCAATTTCTATTTTATTTAGTGCCAAGCAATATTTATAAAATATTATAATTTTACATGTGACATGCTATTTATAAAAATTCGTTTATTGAATAAATTATATCAGGAATTGTTTCTCCTTAAATAAAAATTTGTAAAATGTGAAAGGGTTAGTTTTTCTTTAAAGTAAGTATTATAGTACTTAGTATTTTTATATTCAGGTTTAAATGAGCAGCCATCAAAATAAACGAATTTCAAAACCATTTTCCCCGTTTCTAAACATCCATTTATTTTATTACAAATAAGTTAAAAATAAGTAAAATATATCTTTATACATCATTGCTTTGTATAAAAGAAAACACAAAATTATATTTTGAGTATTTTTAAGAAGTTAAATCACCTTTAAACGAATACAATTTCAAACTTTCTGCCCCATAGTTTTAGAATTTGTTTTTCTAATATGAACACAAGGTTTGCAAATTGTATTTTCCTCAAAAGGTAGTCTTAAATAGATAATTTAGAATTTTCAAAATACTTTTTTGTAATTCTTGGTTTTCTGGTAAGATGCTAAATCTTTCGATTTAACTCATATTAAATAAAAAATCAGGTTCAAAGCGTTGTGGCACTCGAGGTTACTTCAATAAAGTTGACTATATAAGATCCAGCTCTCTTCAAAAACTATTTAAATATTACAAGAAAATTTCTTAATAAAATCTGAAATCAAAAGTATTATATAATTAATGCGACTTAAATTGACACATACCAGAGAAAACCCACATCTAACAAACAATCACCTGTGTTTACGATCAAATTTCCAGCTATCTCAATCTCTCAACCATTCATCATATGGCTTCGGAAATAATTCAATCACCAAAATAATTCAATCTGTAACAGATAAATTTACTCTTACCTTCTTCGTTCCGGGATTCAGATTCATAAACAGTTCTTCTAAATTGTGTATACATTATCAAAAAAAATTGCCAAAGTCTTTATTTATTTATTATTAAAATCATTATAGGAGGGCAGATATATTTACGAGAAATTATTTACTAGATTTAGTTTCTGTGCGCACTCATCTATATTGCTTACAGTTCAAGACATAGTAACATTCTGTTAACAATTTTTTCACGTGGGAGTAGTGGACGTCTCATATGACGTCATGAATGCTCAATTGGAATACAGGGTTACATTATTTTATGATGATTACTAAGATTTCCAACATATGGCATTCTTTACATCCTTTTTTAAGTAAGTATTAAAATGGCTGGAATGTAGCCATTTCAGACATATGCTTGTGGACATGTATGGATTTTGGAAGCAGGTGTGGTCAAAACATTTCCTTCTGTACACACCCAATACCTCGTCATGAATGCCTTAACAAACTGATTCTAATAAACTTTTGAATTGTTTAGATGAAGGATTCCCCGGATAAAAAGTTTAGGACATTAGTAGAACACACTGTGTTCATATTTATCTATATCATATATCCTAATATAAGCACATGTGTGTGTTGTGGTATGAATAATGTAGACACATATTTTTGTGTGTGCGGAAATTTCCACAATGAATATATTTATTCAATAAGATGACTTACAATTGATTATAATTTGCTTCTTATGCTGAACCTTGTAATTTTATTTATACCTTTGTATACAAACTGTAACTGAAATTATTTATGATGTGGAGTTCATAATTGTTTTGCTCACTATGAAGTTAGAATACTTTCTTCAATTTTATGCTTTCTCCAATTAGCTGTAAAATTTTTAAATTTTCAATTTTCTATCAAGAGTTAATACTTATATTTGAAATACTCATTCTTTACTCTCTATTTTGTGATAAATATTTTTATTTATGGGTGAACCTGTCGCTAATGACTTTTGTTGGAGGCAATAAACATTCTGAAATCTGCACTTAATGCTCTTCAGCACAAGCCGTCCCTGGTCACATTAGATCATTTTTTCTTACCAAGCAAGACTTGGTTCAAGAAACTCTATATTACTGGATTTCCTTATGGTGAATGAACTCATGGACCTGATTCAGCTGCTGGTCATGGGGATGAGAAACAGCAGTAACAGAAAAGCGCATTTGGGCATATGTTGAGAAATACCATTATTTTGAAGATACTTTTGTTGATATCAAGCATAAGAAGATAAATTAACTACATTTCTCAACAACTGGATATACTAACTACATTTCTGAAAACAATTAAAAGATATTATGTTTTTTTTATAAAAAATCGACAGAGAGGAATTTTCGCCTAAAATGAATAAAAATTGTCACAAATGCTAAATTTTCCCAGTTTCAAACTTTAAACATACACATTTTAGTTTAATGTCAAATAAGATGCTTTAGCGGTAACGAAGGAGATATAGCCTTTATGTTAGATCAACACTAGTTTTAATTATTTAACTTTTATGTAACGGTAACGAAGGAAAAGTTGATATAGGTCAAAGCGAAAAATGAGGATCTGCATTCAATAAGTGCGTTTTTTAGTTAAGAGCGATGTCTCATCGAACTCATTTAACCGAATAAGAAGCTTAAAGAGATGTTAGCTGGTTAGCGGGTAACCAAACATAATCCGCTGGAACAGAAACCATTGGAACTTCACAAAGTGTGATTTCCAGAATCTAGAACAGGTTTTTAAGACTTGGAATGCAGGCCAAAGATCATGGCAAGGCCACATGCATGAAACAAAGCCTAATATATACAGTGAAATAATGCTATCTGAATTTAGACAACGAAATATGAATGTCACTCACCCCAACAACAACTACTGGTACTACATTTTAAACTCAAAACGCTCCAAATCACGTTAACGCTTCAGGGCTGTATGGTTGCCAACCAATGGAGTGCATCATCGTCACGCCCGAAGCACCACTGTGGTATAAGAGAAATGGTAAAAGAGCAAGCGAGCTGTAACGGAAATGAATGGTGTCACATTTATCTACAGCTTCTATTTCTTTTTTAAGTCCCCATTTTTTCGTCATCCTGATGATAGGCGTATAATTTCATCTAGAGAGAAAGGGCCACCAGATAAATTCCACTTCTCTTGCAGTAGTACCATATTTGGTGGTGTATGTGTGGCAGATAAAGGTGTTGCGTAATGAAGCACTGCGGGTATGGCAGCTGAGATGGGAAAGCGAGGATGGGTCATCAGACCTACAGATTCTTGGAATCAATCTCTGGAAAAGAGTTTTTGGTAATGCTATCGTTGCCCAAATAGCGACTGGACACGGTCGTGTACCGAAATGCCTTCATAAACGAGGGTATCCGATTAGTGAGTTATGTCACTCATGCAGTGTGGTGAGGGATTGCCTCCACTTCGTGCTGTCTTATACCAAGACCTCGGAGGAAAGGAGCAAGTTGGTGCACAAGAGCGAAAGCTTGAATATCATCCTGGACCGGCGCATCTGGTCTATCTTGAAAAGGATAATGTCCATTGCGTTGGATGACATTCCAATTATGGAATACCAGCGTGTTATCGACTATGGTCCAGTCAAGAGCTGGGACATAGAGGAATAGGATTTGACAGTTCGTTAAGGTCCGAGGTCATGATAACTTGGTGAAAAGATTCCTTTTGGAAGAGAGGAATCATAGACATTTAATTGCCGGCATTTTCACCGGACATGAACCCATTAAATAAAGTATGGGACATTATAGACCGACAAGTTGCTGTCCGTCTACTACCTCTTTAATCTCTCCAAAAACTGCAAAGATCCCTTTTGTATGAATGGGTCAGAATATCCAAAACCCTCTTTAACAGCCACTTTGACTCCATGATTTAAATATGTTTAACTCTATTGGATGTCCTGGGAGACCAGACTTCCTATAGAAACGGTTTTTTAGGCAATCACCTCTTCTATTTGTGTTTTTTTCTTTTTGTACATTTATTCTCATTAAAACTCATTTAATGCTGCCTAACAAATGCCAATTTTAAATCACATAACTTACTGCGTCTGCCAATTAATGAATCAATCAACCAAACAGTTCTCCAAACACAAGATCAACACACAATTTTAATGTTCTTTAATTGTTTTAAGAAGTATAGTTTAGTGGTAATTCATATTTTATAAGTAATTATTTTTATTTTTATAATGTTGAATAATCAATGGAAATTCAAAGGCAAACGTAAGACGTTATTTAATCTATTAATTTTATTTTTTGCAATTTTCTGTTCTTATGTCATATTATTATTGTTCTAATGTAGTGTTTAAGTTAAATGTCTGATCAAATGGATAAACGTTAAGTGTATCTTATAACAAATACTAGTATCTAATCGAAAGATATATTAATTTTGATATTTAATTTCCATGTTAAAATACAGTTATAATATTAATCTCATTATACAATTCTGATTATGACAGTTAAATAAAATTAAATATTAATTTTATTAATTAAAGACTTGTTAAAAGTAACGATAATAATGGAAATCTTAATATTTTATTCCTATTGATTCAAAGAATCTCTTGCAGGAGTTCCGATTAATGACAAAAAAAATACTTGTTTGAGAAAAATATCTATTTCTCACGCTTTTGTGATTATTTTCAATAAATATTAACATACTATATCATAATTCATATGTTTTTAACCGCATTATAATAACATACTTGTTATTTAAATGAACATAAATTGATTTTCAATTGTTATATAACATTTACAAACTTACTCAGAATAAAATATCAGTAACAATATATTGCTTCAAGATCAATAAAATACATACGAATGCATAAAACACTTTGCGTTATAAGTTTCCATTATACATGATTTACTTGATGATTCATAATGCATAACAGATGAAGGCATGTGCATCCAGTGCCTGTAATTATGCTGGAAAATAGCGATGGCATATTATAATACGTAGAGTGACCGATTATTTTGACCATTTAATTTTAAATCATTAGCTCAGAAGGAAGCGCCCATCGAATTTCCATTCATATGATACCAAAGTGCATACGAAATTATTCACTTACAAGTAACAGTAACAAACATTTTATTTGTGCTATATGTTCCATTCTTTTATTATCATTGTGAATTTTGGGACCCATAGTAAACTTTTGAAAGAAAAACATTACTAAGCCACTTTGAAGTCTTAAAAAGCATAAAAAACCCATAGTACTATTTTCATAATACAATTATGTATGTTAACTTTGACGAAAAAACTTTTACATGCATGTCTACATCTAATGTTTTTTTTTTTTTTTATCCCATTTTAAGATGAGTATTTCAGAGATAATGAAAAATGTGCTTTTCATTTTTGTGAAAATATCTAAATTAATAACTATAAAACTTATTATTACAAGAAAATATTTAATAGGTTTGCAAGTTATAAAATACTTATTGCTTATAAGTAAAGCCAGTTTTGATAATTTATAAATAATAAAGTAGCTGAAACATAAATTTAAGTTCGGGGATAAACGGGACTTGAAAGTAATAAAAATGTGTTTCTTGTAAAACGCTGTAATATACTTTTAAGGAAAATTGATGTGTTTTATCAAGCATTTATTTTTATAATTTTTACCTGTATATTTATTCAGATATATTTAAAAAGGCATTTATAATTACATGTGTATTATTATGATTTGTTGAAATGTTTCTTGGTTTACAAATAATGATTTGGAAACAATAATGTAAAACATAATGATTGAAAATTAATGACTTTGTAAGAAATAATGATTTGATATAAAATTCATTTTTAAAAGTATGCATTTTTACTTAATAAAAGCTGAGAAAATTTTTTTAAAAATCTAAATATAAAAAAAATACGACACAACAAATTCTTTGTTGATAAAATTGTTAAAAGTTTGAAAGAGATAAAAACGAAAGTTAAATCTCTTTAATGATGCTCTTTTTTGTAGTTTTAAAAAATAATTTCATAAAGTTAGCTTTGTGTTACATGCTTAAGTTAATAAATTATTGCTTGAAATATGTTTTGATAAAATTTAACCACGGGAATTCAGATAATTTATTTGGAATATTTAAAGTACATTAAGATAACCTAACTGTTAAAAAACATGATTATGTAAACAACAATCAGTCGATGTATATAAATATAGATATTTATTTAATATAAATATATTTACCTGATATTAGATCATTAGAGTATGCTGAATGTTTTTAGACAGAAATATTTTAGTCATTTAAAATTCAAAAAAATTTATTAATTAGAGTTATTTTACAATTGTGAAAATGATCCATTTTTCAGGAATGGGATTAGTCTTGGGAAGATACTTTTGGGGCGGAAGTCTCAGTGACTTCCTGCCCTAATGTATCAATTAGAGTGTTTATTCAACCAATCATATTTAAGTATATTGCATGTCAAAATCCGTGTTACCTACATAATATTTTAATATTTTGCTTTTTTTCTTCTTACTAAAAATTATTGCATTGAAACTCAATGATTCTTTTCAATATGTTTCATTGAGTCGTAGTTAAACTAATGAAGCATCACATTATTTTTCTGTATTGATATTATTGGATTTAGTGCTATTAATTTGCGAAACCTGTTGCTGAAGAAAAATACAAATATTAATAAATGGAAAATTAATATTTTAAACAAAATTACATTTTTTTAAAACATGTTGCTTATTAAATCAATCCGTTTTGATAAAACATTTAATAAATTTGAAAGTATAAGATTGTCTAAAAATAATTTAAATTGTAATTCATTTGCAGTTCGCGCATGATGTATGCACCAGAAAAAATTTCTTCTCTGATTTAAATGAGATTTTTATGATTTTTATGGTCACTAAGTAAATTTCATTTTATTATTTACAAACGATATTCCAATACCATATACTAAATGTATTTTCATTATAAATATGCTTATTAATATTTATGAAAACGTTATTTTTCATTTGTAAATACTTATAGATTCAACATTTAGTTGTCATACACTTTGCCATTTTCAAATTTAAAGATATCCTACGAATAACATATTTAATATGAATACTTTTGTATTTGTGTTGAATATTATACAAAAATATTTTCTTTTGAAAAGTGACTTTTTTCTCCAAAATGTATATTTTTAATAAACGTATACATTTAAAATATATGTTTGCTTTAAACTAAATAATTTTTGTTCTTTAAAAATAAGCTGTCTTAGAAAATTGCGTTAGAGAAACATAAATAACAGTTAATTTTATTCAAAACTTGTAATTTTTTTTCAAATACACCCATAAAAATAACTTAAAAGACCAAAATTATGTTTCAGAAAAATATTTTTATTACTATATTTCATTAATTACAATACAAAGTTATATTATTCAATTTATTTTCTAATATAAAAAATATTACATGACTACTAGTATTTTGTAGTAGATACATTACAAAGTCTTAGCATTTATTTACTATTATTGTATTTGAATTTTAAAATTTGAATAAAAATATTTCTTATTTTAAACTTTAAATATCTGAAAGTTAATATAATATGCTTTCAAACAGCTAAATGCTGATTTCTTTTATTTGAAAATAATGAATATTTTATTTTCGAGAGTAACAATAAAGATTCACCTTAGTTTTAAAAAAACAATAGCTAAAATTAACTGTTCTGACTACAATGCTTAGGCCAGCTTTTCAATAAATTTTTAATTAAAAGTTTCAGAAGAATTTCAATTTTTGATTACTAAATTAATTATTAGTGATATATAACTTCAAAAATCTGATTATTTACTCAAATTGTTTTCAATTTTCCTCATATATTTTATTTATTTATTCGTTTAAAATTGAACATCACCAAACGTATAACTAACACTCAAATCAACATAAGTTTATCAAAATAAATATTTTAAAATTTGAAATTATTCCTCTAATTTATGCTGAAGAAAAAAGAAATCTGGAAAATTTAATTGAATAATATCTCTAAATATATTTAATTTAAAATGATGAAAGATGTGTTGATATGTTATATAATCTATTTAGCATAAGACTTTTACCTCAAATGGATTTAAAATATAAAATTAGCTAATTTACACATTTGAGGGTTGTTTACTGTCATAACAATAACTAAGAATCTCTACGGTAAAACTTATTATAAAGCTATATTCTTCGAAGCTTATTACAGTGCTATATTGGTTCATATCACATTAAAAATACAATGCATATGAATATAATATATAAATGAAAATCTCTATTTTAATGTTTATTATGTAATTTAGAAAAAAAATATTATTCTTGAGACCACACACACACTCACACAACATAAACCTTACATAAATCTTAAGTAAAATAAAATTAAATGTGTCTGTGTCAATACATTTTTATATAAAAATGTTTTTATAATTTTAATGTGAAAAATATTTGTATTTTAAATGATACTGAACCCTGTTTTAATAAAATGACTAGATTTTCTATATACACCTTCAAATTTACTGTGAAAGAAAATGTTATAAAATGAATCTGTGGAAAAAATGAAGATATATTTTTTATGGGTTGAAGAAATAAAGGATCTTATAGATTCTTCTTGAAAGCGTACCGAAGCAAAATACTTTATTTGTAAATGTTGTAGAATTTTATTCCATGTAATTTGGAAATATGTTTCGCAACCCAAGTCCTTCGATCACGAAAACAGATATTGGTATCGTAGGCCTGAGCATCAAAAGACTGTGATGCCTCTGAATTTAGATTGGTTTGGAAATTTATTAATGTATTTATTTCTAGTGTAATATAAGAAATTCCTATTCGTGAAATTTATTTGATTAATAGGCTGGGAAAGCATGGTATTAAAAGTTTAAAGATACGTATTCTTTTTCAAATAGATACGAATCAATATTTGTCATTATTGATTAAGATATATTAATGAAAAATAATTAGGGTAATACTGTAATAATATATTTTTAAGGAAAACTTTTTGTGGCTTTTAATGATAGCCTCACAGAAATACCACCAAGGACTTCTTGGATATCATTTGACAGAATTCTAGAGGCAGAAACTGGTCGGTATTATGAACCAAGAATGCATTGTATGTAAGTGCTTCAACTAGATCAAACACTTCTTAAAAGGAAGGACATTCAAGGACAAAATAAATGGATCTTCAAACGGATGAACGTCTTAAGAAGACTGTGTGGTGCATCTTGAAGTTTAAAATCATCAGTCCTTTTTAATGGCTATAATAGTCTCGTTTGGAATTTTCTTCAAAAATCAAAATCGTACTGTACAATACAAAGCATTCAAATTCTTCATTGATATTGTATTATCCCCAAATAACTATATATCTCAAACTACCTTCTGAAGAAAACAGGTAAACATTGGCCACCATAAAATAAAAACTAAGTGTTTGCAAAATTAGAACTTATGTGATGCAGATCATAGCCAACGAAACATTAGGAAAATTTCGTACTGTAAAAACACTGAATTCTCAAAATACCTTATCTATGGTTGCCCTGTTACATTCATAAAGCTAGTTTGGATCCATTTGAATCACCCGCATTATAACTCTCCATTTCTCGAAAGTTGTAGATGTCTCCAGAAATGTCTTGGACACTTTTGAATCAGTAAATTCCATTGCACTACTTTACTGGATTACACAAAAACAGCTACATTGAATACATTTTCTGAGGCACATTTGAAAAATGTATGCAATTTTTGTTTCAAATATATTCTATAGTTATAATTACGCGGTTATATATTCAAATACTATCCTTATAAAACCATACTCATTCCATATTATAAATAAATGCTTGGAGTATGCTACACATTCGGTTTCGCAAATCACCCGTACATTTGCATATATGTCTCGTTTTTTATAACATTTGTAGATATTTGCGTTTATTATAAACTTTAATAATATATATATATATAATTAATATATATATATATATATATATATATATATATATATATATATATATATATATATATATATATATATATATTAACATGAAGCAAATATTAAAGTAATGAATAAGAATGCAATATAATAAAATCTGATCTACAATACATTACAGGAAATCTATCCAGCTAAAAAGCAGCTAAAGAAAGATTTACCAATATAAATAAGGTAAAATATGAAAAATATTGGAACCAGAAATATAAAATTGGAAATGTACTAAAATATACGATGCAAATGATAAGAAGAAAACAAAGGGACCACGTCTTCATCAGGAGGGAGATGACCAGCTATGCAAAATGATCACTCTTTTTTGTCATGCACGAAAGACTAAATATCTTCGAGCAATTCCCCCAAAGAGTGTTCGTATTAAAAAAAATCAAAAATACCCTTAGTTCAAAAAACATAAAAATATATGCAGAAAAGTATAATTACTCTCACAATAAATGAAACATACATGCAGTAGAAAAAATAAATACAGTGGAAAAAACACATAATACAATATCAAAAAATCACTCATTTTATGTATCAGAATAATAGGAGAGTTGCCAAAGGTAAATTTGAAATTAGGATAAGGAAATATTGCCAGGAGTAATTGTATTCAAAAGGGTAAAGTGGCTTAGAAACATATAGTAAATTAGAAATTAAAGTGTGCTAAAGGGGATTTCAGTTTAAGTTAGGTATAAAATAAAGTGTGTATAAATGTAGGTGTTCTCATCATCTGTTTCCATCATTCTTAATTTTTTATCATATATATATATATATATATATATATATATATATATATATATAATATATATATATATATATATATATATATATATATATATATATATATATATATATATATATATATATATATATATATATATATATATACATATATATAATGTGTAAAATTTACAATCGTATGTACCACACTTTTCAGGTGGACTATTGAAACACCACAAATTTTTGAAAAAAAATTGGTAAAATGTTTCTTTTAAACATTTCAGCTTCATAGGAAAAAAAAGCCGCCCTAAAAACATTCGTAGCTTTCCACAAAAATATGAAAACAGTATTTGATATCCAGGATTTGAATCAAACTTGAAGTGAGTGGTTTTCCTTTATTTTTAAAATTTACATACGCAAAACATTCTGCCAATTCCAAAAAATCATCTATTTCCAAATCTTAACTTTAAAATATTCATAAGATGCTTGCTTTTCAAATCGATTCGTTTCCTGTTTCATGGAAGAGCAATACGTTGACGCATTATTTCATCACATATACTTAAGAAAAATCTCAAAAATTCCGGAAATACTGACTAACATTTTCGATTTTCTATGTCTCACTGTACAATTTACTTTGTTTTTGAGATTACTGATGACAAAAGAGATCTGGTCTATTTTTATGAATATACTTTTGTATTATAGAAACTAGTTATCACTATTATTATTAAATTAAAAATAAGTAGCATGTATATATATATATATATATATATATATATATATATATATATACTGATATATATATATATATGATATATATATATGATATATATATATATATATATATATATCATATATATATATATATATACACATATATATATATATATATATATATATATATATATATATATATATATATATATGATATATATATATATATATATATATATATATATATATATATATATATATATATATATATATGTATAATACTACTTCGATGCATTACAATTTGATATAATTGATGATTAATTATTGATGTAATAAATGTGAATCAAAAATTTATTTATCCTCATATCAATAATGAAAATATATCAAATCTGAAACATTTGATTATTCTAATTTAAAAGATAATTAGTCTTTGGACGCATCAACTATATTAACACATTATGTCAGCAATATTCTTTCGATTTTGTTTCTTCAGAAAGGAATATTACAGCAAATAGTCTCAGTCTACCGCTTGTTGCATAATCGAATATTATGTATACGAAATCGGCGCCGATGTTACTGGAGCGAAAACTATTCCTAAACGAAATTTAATGATGGATATGGATTTTGAAACGTCAGGAAGACATTATGAATTGCTTTCTACATTTCTTATTCCTAATTTTCTTAAATAATATATTATCCCACTTACATAATACTTTTAACGCATGATTTTAACTTCTTTATTCGATTTTAATAGTTATGCCACTGATATTTGATTTCAAAATTTGTGTTACCTTCTCCGCTCATTTATCAGCGCATTTGTTTGTTTGAGGAGATATCTATTATCATATCTCTTGAGTTTAGAACATACAACGTATTCAACGAGATTCAAACTTAATCGGATTCGAGACATTAAATACAATACTCAGTTGGATGGCTTCATGTTTAAAAAATTATTGTATGCTTAATTCAATTATTTTCATCATAATTTGTTCAGTTATAACTTCAATTCCATTATGATAATATTTGGGTAAAAATGTTTCAGAAGTATGGAATGAAATAAGCTTAAAATATAATGCAACTTTAGTTTTATTGAGAATGTTCAATTCATCTGCACATGCGAAGAGAATTCTATAAATGACAATTCTTCGTTTTAATAATAACAGATTTAATACCGGTCAAATAGGGTACATAATCACTCCCACGCGATATAAATTGCAAGAAACGATTATTGCATGTTATAGCCGATGAAAAATAATAGTTTTCGCAGGTGAGTTCCTTATTTATAGTACCTTATTTATAGATTTCAACTTTCAAAGAATAATTTAATTCTTAACGCAATAGTTGCCAGTTCAGCTCTATTCTACTACAGAAAAGATATAAAATAAATATATCTGAACTTTGAATATATCCCACTAGTATTCTTTTAACATTGATTAAGTTTTACTGTTTGGCAAGCAGTTACTGTCAATCGTTTTGATTGTGCTCATGTTAGATTATTTGCCCGGTATTATTTTCAAACATTTTTTACACAAAAATGTTTTTTTGTATTTTGATGCCTCAAGCATTGATACTTAAAATGATGATAGGAATAAGATTAAACAAACATAGTTTTATTACTTAAATAAAAGGATTTTTTACGAAAAGAATTTCCAAACAATTCACTTTATTCACTTTTATAGTTAGTTTCAAAAGTGTTAATCGTAAGCGTGAAAAGAAAATTGATCGAAACTAGTTACACAAAAATTAATTCGAATAAGTGATATAAAACTTTATGATAACTATTTGAAAACAAATTTATAACTGAAAATAATTGTACTAAAAGCAAATAATTACGATTGATAGCAAAAATCTATAGATTTCAATTCTGAATAAGGTTTTAATTGTAAAAAGGGCAATACTATGTAGTTTACTTAATCTGATTTAAAAAATGATCTTCATATACAAAAAAAATAATTTTATTATTTCTTTAATTATTGTAAATCAAACTAGTATAGGAATTTTGTAAATGTTACACATTTTTTACGTTTTATTTTATGCACGTTAACATAATCCTTAATAGATTTCTTATGCTTTTATTGGAAACAAAGATTATTCGAGAGTGATGTGTGCGATCACATTTAGAAATAATACATAATTTTTGAAGCAATTAAATAGCAATAATAATATGAATAAAGCAATAATATCTAAAAAATAATTTTGAAAAAATGAATTATTTTTAACAGAGTCGTAAATTATTACTTTCTTTCACTATTCAAATTTAGTCTTGAAACATTCAGAAAACAGTATATTAGATATCCTTTATTTCATTGACATCTATGGAAACACAAATTGCTTTCATATTTGATGTCTTAGTAACCAATATCGAAATCGATATAAATGTCCAGACACGTTTAATGGTAGCGAAGTTATGGGATTTTAATTCGGACATCGGACATTATAGCCATTTTTATAGAGTGAAATGGCTTGCCGTTAAAAGAAACAGGTGCACTTTCAGCAATAATTCAGAATCTTCTAACATACTACTTTATGAAACCACGAAATATTTTCGACATAAATTCATCAAATAAAATATAGTCTAAAGATTTATTACAGTTATTAAATTTATTTTTCCACATTTTTATTGATATCATAAGTTACAAAGTAAAAAGAGAAAAACTAAATCATCCAATAATACTAAATGTGTTTCTGTTAAAAATATTCTTTTATGTACAAGGTACATTAATTTAACTGCTTCTTTCAAATTCAATGTACATTTGAATATGCATTTTTTTTGTATTAAACTATAACATTTTTGCAAGTATAAACTCTGAAATTACCTGAAAAATATATATCAATTCAAAATTTTGTAAATACTTATGTAATACAATTTTAATTTTTGCGCACAAATATATCTATATTTTTATTGAATACAAAATATGAATTTTCTTAATAATAATTTTATTTGAGTTTGCAATTCAAAAATATTGTATTGATTATTTTTTAGTTTTCTAACATTTAATATTTTATTTTAGTTTACAATATAGATAACATTTATTTTATGTAGCATTTTTTATATTGGAATTATTTTTATTTTATTTTTAACAAATGAAAATAAAAACTTGGTTAAAATATCCAATAAAGGAGAAATCCCGTTACAATTGATGGTTTTAAAACGATGGTATTGTATACATACAAACTTTTCAACTTCAGATTATATTTTGATATTCGAAAATTGGGAGTATAGAAAAAAATGTATAGCGTTTAATTCCAAATAATGCGCAAAACATTCTCAAAAAAAAGTCCATTAATTGTAATGGAAACATACTAAATAAAAGGACAAGGCATAGAAAATAAAATTTCAAAAAGATAACATATTTCCCTATATTTAACTTCTATTTTTTTTACTTTTGTTTATTTTTACTATATACTATTATAATTTATTTATAATTAGTTCATTGCAAATGAGAGCACCTTGCAAAGAACATTAAATTTTAAATGTTCAGAAGATCAAGCCTTATTTGTATAAATAAAACAATTATTAGCGTATAACGCTAAATTAAAAAGAGAAAGGGAAAGAATAAAATTGATATCAAAATACAAAACTATCATACATTACTATTTTATGAACACAACAAGAACAAAATTGTAACGAAAATAGCGGATTATCACATATATATTTATATTTTATGAACATAACAAGAATACAAATGTAATGAGAATACAGAATTATCATATATTAATATTTAAAGAATACTTTAGATAATAAGAAAAAGACAAAATTTTGATAACACATTATTAGGATTAAGAAAGTGAAATTTGCATATCAATTATTTTGGTAAATAGTAAAAAATCTATTATTCAAATATTGTTTTGATGAAAAACACAAATATTCATAAGATTATATAATGTTGCAGTGTAACTCTAGAATCTTTCTGATATAATTATCTGATATATTTATGTGATGATATGATCAAAACATCCTTCGTTTGTTTTAAAATCATCTTTGCAATTAAATTAAGATTTATTATCGTAAGTAGAACTTCTATACATGACTAAGTCTTCCGTTGGAAAAAAGAATCCCTAACAAGTAAGAAAAATACACCAAAAACAAATATATTATTTTTTTGAAATTTAAACATTTTAAGAAAGAAGTTTAAGCAATAAATTTTCTAATAGTGAAAAATTTACTAAAAATTTTAATACTATGGTTGTGGTTTACCAATTTCTTTCCTTTTTAATATTTTTAAAACATATTCTTTTCTTAAAGAACAATAAATTCTGCAGGCAGTCCTAAGCCTATTCAGCTTTGTAATGTATTTTCCTATTTCTGCACGCTACTAGGAATTCACTTCTGCACTGTCCTGAAATTTCATTCACGTGTTGAATTTAAATAGGAGATTTAAACTTTCAGTTCTATCGACAAAATAAGTACTCATTTTTAAGCAGATAGTGAAAGCTCTGAATCCATGCCATCAAACAGAAAAATGAACTATACGCAGATAAAATGCAATATATATGTTAAATTTGTGACGAAAAATTATTTTGAAAAATCTGTGTGTTTTGTGTTTATTATATATATATATATAAATGTTAAAACACACAATTAATTTCTATTTAACAGTATTTTAGTATTCAGTTTTGTGGGACAAGACATATAGAAAATAATTTAACAGATAAAGCACCGAAAATGCATCTTGGTAATTTATTTTTCATTTTTCAACATTAAAATATGGCATTCCAATGTGGATTAATTACAATAAAACATATTGCACATGTTTCTACTAAACATTGTATACTATGCATAAACTCTTTTCAATGATAACAGAAAACTAATTTCCTTATATGATGAACATTATTTTGCATAATTTACCATTCAGCACAGAATGAATAGTAAATTATTATTAAAGATAACGTATAAAACATCAAAGAGAAGCAAAAATTTAGAGTTGAAATTACTTAAAGATTTTGGAACAATGAATGTTGCTATATTTAGAAAACTTAACACAAGAGGATACTAATTCCTTTCTCTAAAACTTATAGAGAATATCAAATTTTTTTACACAAACAGAATTAATTTTAACATAGATGTAGAAGAATATTGAATTAATTTATAATTTTGAAGGCAGAGTTAAAATATAATAAAATATCTTAATTTTTAAGGGTTAACTATATTAAACATACATTAATATTTTAGATCATATTTTATAACTAATTAAAAACAAGTATAATGTATATATCAGTTTTCAATACTGTGATTTACTCCTTAATTTCTAAAAATATTCAAATAACTCAAAATTTTGTGGAAATTAATTTTAGTTAAACTGTTTTCTTTCTATGAGTTATTTTGTTAAGTGTGTTTATAATGTTTGCAAAATTTCCTAATTAAATAATCATAATTAGGAAATTTAATGACCTTAATTTAAAAATTTAGCTGAATCACGTTTGAAATTTATAGTAAATATATTTTTAGATATCATAATTCAAATTGTAAATTTATTGCGAAAAAATTTATTAAGATAGAGAAAAAAATATCTAGAAAATATTTTGTCTCAGCTGAAATGTTAAATCAATAATGTTTCATTTAAATGATAGTTAAGTAATATAATGATTACTTTTTTATTTCAAATCAAGATGCAAAATAGTTTAAAACAAACAGAAAATACTTCAAAGATAAATATTTTGCTTATAATAATGTTTGTGTTGCTGAGAAAATTCTACCAGTTTCATTTTCATAGGGAAATGCGAAAGAGGATGTCTTTTCAAAACACAAACTGCCAATGAAAGATATTTATTTGTACCACGTAAGGTAAGTATTTTAAATCCAATTGATCCCTCTGTAAAAGCCAAGATGTAAATGGAACAACACCGACTTAGTTATTTGGACAATTTTTCTTTTCTTTTTTTAAAGTTAAATTACCAAAGGACTCCATTAGACAGGAGTGCTAAGACATAGTTTAAAGAAAATTTAAACTAATGGCCACATATTTGTTGTCTAAACTCTTTTGTATGTTGTCTACAAATAAAAAAATATATGGATGAAAAAATATTTATATAATCTTCTGTGTCTTTGCGGTTCTCATAAAAAGATTTAGCAATATATTTTTATGGCATTATTTGAATCTCACAATTTTATTGCTTTAATGTGACTGTGAGAGCAATTTCTCACGCCTAATTTTTACTGTACATTTTTTATTCAAGCTTAAAATTTTTAATTAAAAAGACACTCTTCATGTAAATAAAATTAAAATACAAAAATGAAATATATTCATATCCCAATTTTGTAATAAAAATAATTTGTGCACTTAATGCATTAATTTGTGCACTTAATGCATTAATTTGTGCACTTAATGCATTAATTTGTGCACTTAATGCATTAAGTTGTGCACTTAATGCATTAATTTGTGCAATCTACCAAACCTTAATGAACAAAGTAAATGGAATTATATTTCAATTTTATTCTTTTATTCATAACAAACCGATTGATATCAGTTTATTAATATGAGTTAATTCATATTAGATAATTATTATTTTTTATACATTTTTTTATATTTTACATATGATAAAAAATATGCTATACTTACAATTGACATAATTTGTACATTTAAATATATCTTATTGTTTCGTCTTGCTAATTACTTCATATTTCCTTTAAATATTTAAATTTTCGTATATTACTTTGTTACCATTATACAAATTAATACAAAAAAGTAATTTTAAATTAAATATTCTATTTTAAGTTAAGTATTTGCATGCACTGATGCAATTATTAAATTATTTGTATGAATTTCTACTGTATATCGATTTTCTGTGTTTCCAATTAAAATCTAGTAAGACATTCAAAAATTTGATTTTAAATAATTAACCTTATGTATATATTCATAGAATAATGCCATTAAGCAACGGAAAAACTACACAGCAGTAATTTAATTAATTTCAAGTTTGAATTACATTTTTATGGAATGTAACATCTGATTAATTCTGTTAATGTATGGGATATCTTCCTCAATGGTATTTGATTGATTTTCTTATCTACTTTCATATTAATAAGGAATGTTACACAAAAGAACATCTTTGGCATATTGAAGCTGTTATAAAATGAGTCCTCTCCAAACGTTTTCCTGATGTTTTCCCCCTTCATCGTGTTTTTCAGTGCATCCTTCTTCGTTTTCTCCTTCATCGTTTTCCTGATGTTCGAAATTCATTTTTTTCTTCATTTACGTTGGTGGTGATACAAATAAAATTAAAAAACTTATTAAAATATGAATAAGTGTATACATCATCAATTATTTACTAATCTAATTGACTAAATTGGTTTCATTAGAACTGAGGTTCTTGCGAAGGATGAACAACACATAAAATAGTTCATAAATAACGGAATTTTTTTTGATTTATATCACTTCACTTTTTATTACTTTATATAGTAATTCATCAATTATTTACTAATCTAATTAAGTAAACTGATTTTAGTAGAATTGAAGTCCTTGTAAAGAATTGGCTACGCATAAGCACATGTTCATTCATAATTGAACATTCTCTTGCTCTTTATAATTACTAGTTTGAAATAATTGCCTTCAAAAATTTTATTTTACCTCACTACTTTCAAGACGTTTTACCATACATGTAAAATTGGAAATTAAAATTAAGTTGAAACAGCCTCACTTAAAATCACTGCCATTTCAACTGTTTTTTAGAACTAATATAATTACATTTGTAAGATAATAAATGCAAAACGTATTTGTATGTAAAACATTTTTTATAAAAACAGATGGATATTGACAAGAATTTAAAAATAAATAAAATATTTGCCTTAACCGGAAATTACAAGGTAATGTAAAAATTGAACACAATTTGTGAATCCACATTCCCCATTACATTTCTTCTTTGAGTTATCTCTACACATTTGTTTTGTCTCTCTCTAAGCAATGTCACAAATTATATTTAAGTATACATTTCTTATTTAAAATTAAGACGATACAATTAAGTCATTGATAAGGGTTATTTATTTCAAACATTTCTTCATTGTATTTGGTGTTCTTTACTCAAAATGGTTCTGGAGAAAATAAATAATGACAGCATAAAATTATTTTATAAAAGAATTTCTTTCATTAATTAGGACTCAAACTTGTTTTAAATCATTCAACTCATGTGAAATAATTACACACTTCAATCTTTCAAAAATAATACTTTATGGAAATTTAGACCAGTTGCTTATAATTTTGGAATTTTATGCATGTAAAAAGAGGCAAATCTATTATATTCTTATTTTCAGAAAACATAATATATATTTTAGAGTAATTACTCATTCCTCATAATTCCAAAATATATTTTTACGTCACTCATAGTCATACTCCAAAAAGTAAGTGCTTCATGAAAAGCGTGTACGTCATTTTATCTCATTTTCATTGGAAATCATTCTAACATATTTACTATCACTTTCATTTGCATAATTTTGATTTTTCTGATAAAGGCATAGATTTTTATTTTCATTAACGTGATGTAGAGTTTATTCTTTTAAGAATTTTCTCTTAAATAAGGTAGACAGAATTAAACATACTATAAGTCAATGAATCCTTCTATAGCTTCTAAAATTTCAAAATTTTAATGTGAATGGAATTCCTCTTATACACACACTCGCAAATGAATAAGAGATTATTAAAATTCATTTTAGTTGTTGTTAAATGTGATGGTATGGGGTTAAAATAATATTATATGGATAGTATTAAGTACGAATAACTTTATCATTATGATAGTATTTTAACGTTCATTATAAAATAAATTCATACCAAACGAACATTTCAAGACAATTTTTAAACTCCATACTTTTTACGGAGTAAGAGTGCATTTCACAGAGAAACAGAGAATAAAGTGAAAGGGAGAAAAATGCCAGTATCTCACTATTTAAAAAGCACTTATTGCTTTTGCCCTTTGATCAGTGGTCTCGATTTCCCGGACAACACATTTCAATGGGTTCTCAAAAGAGGTGATATCAAATGTTTCCAAAACTTAAATAAATATCCATAATCTTCAACCAGAAAACGTAGCTCCTGTGTTCCAGCATAGTTTTCTACGTGCAGGACAGACCTGTACTGTACTGAACTGTACTGTATCTGTACTGAAATACGGGAAATATACAGAAAGTCAAATGAAAAAAACCACCAATCATGTTCTTTCTACAAAATTTCAACTCAATTCGCACTCAGAGAATTGTAGTATAAAGAAGTAAGTATTTAATAAAAACACACAATTCTCTTCGGAATGCAAATGAATATTTGCATTGGAATAAGTAGAGAAAACCTTGAATATCTATGTTTTAGAATCGTTCAGGTAAATCGTGATAGATT
Organism: Latrodectus elegans; assembly: GCA_030067965.1. Lineage (NCBI taxonomy): Eukaryota > Metazoa > Arthropoda > Arachnida > Araneae > Theridiidae > Latrodectus > Latrodectus elegans. The sequence goes on along the minus strand of CM057811.1, from coordinate 94,615,124 downwards.
TTATTACACACTGATGGTTTATGTCTAATTTATCTAGTACTCCAAGAAACTATCTTACCTAACGCGCCATGTTCAAAGTTACTGCAGAAGTATCAAAATAAAGGGCGTAGACGTATCATGGAAAGTGTTTTGGAACTAAAGACCCATTGTTCCAAAAGAGTAAACAAACAGCCGTAAAATACATAAATATACTGAAAGGTGAAAAGCAATCTATGTTTTAAGAAAAAAAAAATCATGGCATGGTCGTGGAAACTCAGAAGTTACTGAGCAAGGATTATTCTAATAGCTGACAAATATTAGCATACAATATTAGGGTACCTGATAAATATTAGGATTTAAAAGGAATTTGAGAAAAATAATTTTTCCCGGTAAACTTGCTATGAAAGTCTCAATAACATAGTTTTGAAGAATTAACCAAAATATTAAATAGACTGAACACAACACTGTATATTTAGAGACGCATTAAATTTTCGTCATTATTTAAGAAGAAAAAATAATGCAATTTTTGTTGCAATATGACTACGTAAAGAAATAACATAAAAATGGTTTGTATGTAAAATACAAACAATAGTTTCAATTTTAAACATTGTAACGTAAATATTACATTATTATCATGATTTAGAACATTTTTACTTAAATATGATTTTTTATATTCATTTATATGATATGAAAATTGCAAAAAATATTTAGTTGAGTCATGAATTAAAAACATTTTCTCTCAACATTTACTGATTAATTGCTTTTTCTCGTCCAGAAGCTTATGGAGCCACTTAATTTTCTGAAGAATACTGTTGAAGTACTTCCCCAATAGATGTAAAAGAAAAGAAGTCTATCTTAACAATGTCCGAAAAAACGTTAGGATAAGAAGGATTAGTTTTTTTTCGAACGGAACAGAAATCAGGTCTCTGGAAAAATATTCTTTTGTGGTTTGGGCTTTGTTATCACCCTAACTTCTTTATTTTATTTCCCACCTGAGATTCTTTGATTTTTCTTTTCCTTCTACACTTTTCTTAGTTCGTTTCTACACAAATAATTTTTTTGACTTCCGAAATAATGTTTTTACTTCCTCGCATCAGTCCTGTACAGCTGCGCAGTTTATGTCTGGAAGAGAAAGTAAGTGATTTTGTAGCATACTTATTTGGGCAAGTAAAATATTGTTTATAGCGTAGTTGATTTGTGTTTGGCAATTCAAAAATAAAACACGATACTCCTTGCTACTTTGCAACATTTTGTTGTTTTGTTCCTTTCTTAAAGAAAAATAAAAATATTTTGAATAAAAAATTAAAAAAATAAAAATCTAAATGGAATCAATAATATAAATACTGCAAAATGTAAACATTTATGTATATATATTTTTCTTAATTTCAATAGTAATAAAAAGTACTCAGATAATTTCAATAAAAATAAATAAGCCTAAAATTAATAAATATCTACTCATAAATAGGAATATATACAGATAAAATAAAACATTTTCATGTAGGTATATTCTCAGTTCTCCTTTATGGAATTTAATATGTTCAAAGCAAAATATAAGAGCTAATATAATATTATGTACTAAAACAGCCGTAATAATTAAAATAATAAAACGTTGCATGTGGATATAATTGGCACTACTTACATTATCTAAATGTAATATATATATAAATATATATATATATATATATATACTATATATATATATAATATATATATATATATATACTATATATATATATACTATATACTGTATACTATATTTTATGCGTATTTTAGATGATTTTACAATAGAAATTTAAAATATGTAGGAAATACATTGTAAACTTTATATTTACAAAATCTGAATTCTGTTTGTTTCAATATCAGATTGTAAAATAAATAATTTAAAAAAAATGTAAACTTGTTATAAGTTCAATTAGTATTCACAGAACATAATAAATTTACATTATTGTACATCTTATTTATTACGTATTACTTTTAACACAAAGATTACTTGAGTATATTCTGTATATTAATACAAAATGTTTTTATTTCTGTTTGCTATGATAATGGTTATATATATCTACATTTTGAACATTTAATTATCGGTTCCTATTGTAACAAATTCATCGTTGTAATACTATATAATTAATTAAGATTATTGGAAGTATTTGACTTTAGAAATATGCTCAATATTTACCTATTTATTATGAACAAATAAATGCATAGCATTATTACATATGCTATGCATTTATTTGTTCATAATGCAATGCACGGGTACATAATATTGCATTAATTTAAGCATTGCATTATGTACCCGACTACTTCAAAAATTAAATTTATTTTCGAGTTGTTTTTCTCAATTATTTTAATATCTTCATGACTCATCTTCCATTACTAAATTTCTTTCAATTGGAGACCAATTTAAATGATTTTAAGATGACTATACGATTCTCTCTGATTATAAAGTGATTTATGACTTACTTAAATTATAATGCATTTTATTTGTAAGCAATATTACTTCTTTAACTATGCCGCTTGGTGATAACGAATTTTAAGTTAAAAAAGCAATAAAAGTAAAATACAATGCAAAATTAGTTTCTGATTTAACATGAGTTAAATCTTTCATTAAATAATCAGTTTGTTATTCTTTTAATTTTCTTTAAATTATTTTAATAAAAATAGATATTTTTTCATTGCGACTTTATTAAGAGCACCATTCAGTCAGTAACTTCATACCTGAAGCATTATTTGCTGCAGTCGGGAATTGGGATGGTGACCACACTCCCTTCATCACCTTGATAGAGTTTCGTGCATTAGTTACATGTCTACATCAATCTGTGATGTCTGATGATGTGTTGTGGATGAGAAGATATGGGTGCGAGCTCAGATGTAACATCGTCATCTGATTATGGTTAAAAATTATAGGTGCGGTGAAGGAGGATTATGTGAAACACGTTTATCTTAAGGCACAGTCCTAGACTCACCTGCACCGCTATGTACATAGATATGTAACATCAATATTATTTAGCTTTTTTTAAATTTACGCTTGATATTCTATTGCCAAAAGTAATATTTAATTAAAATTTTAAATGATAAACTTTAAAATGTTCCATATGGTATGACTTAAAACATAACAAAATATGCTTTACGCTAACCCTACTATGTAAATATAAATTTTGAATTATTTAATGTAGAGAGTTTTTGGATCACATTAATTTAAATTCCTGAATTATTTTATTTTAAGAATTATTGTAATCATCAAATCTAAAATTGGGAAGTTCATTCATTATATACTTCTTCAAAATTAAAGTAATTTATAAAAAAATATATTATTTTTTAAGTATGTTTTATAGTTCATAAAAATGCAATTATTCATAAATATTTCATAAGCTATTTTAATTAGAAAAATAACAATAAGATTAGTTTATGAACATATACAATTTTATGAGATACTTTGAACAGCATGTTATTTTTTAGCATTATGTATTACAAACTAGAAAACAAAGCACAATATGTACATTCTTAAAAAAAGCTCATTGAAGTATTTTTATACCTTAAATTATAGTATTTAAAATTGAAATTACATTCATCTATCTGGAAATCCTTTCCCCATTAAGCATTCATTGCATAACATATTATAAAAAGTATTTCTTCAGGAATTTTTGTAGTAAAATATTTTAACTTCTTGAAAATTTCTGAAAAGATGCCAAAAAGATGGATTATTAATGTTAACTTTATATTTGTATTTGAAACTATAGTTCAGAATAAAGATATCAAAAGAATTCTGTGAATTGTAAGAAAAATTATCCTCAATTTTGATATTTAATGTGTAACGCAACTTCTCTTTGTATTGCTCAAATTACAGAAAGGAAAACATAAATCATATTCCATTTTTATTAATTGTCATTATATTGCGTGCATATTATTATATAACATTTCACATTATTTATTGTTATATTAATTTTTACTAAGAGTAAAATCTATGCATATTGATTGGTTTGATGGATTTTTCATGACATATTTTATATATTAAATAAGAATGTGTGTGATGTCAAAAATTAAATGCGTGAGTCATTTTTACAAGTTTAATTTATAAGTTACATTTAGCACAGATCCTATTATGTGTTATTATGAGATTACGATTACTAAGTTACTACAACTTCATTTGAGGAAAAATTAATCAATAAATGGTGAATATATTAAATAAAAAGGGAATGATTAAAAGTCACGAAATATTAAAACTGAGTCTCTTTTCTGTATAATAATAATTGTATTGAACTTAAATTGCATTGAATTAATATATATATATACATATATGTACATATATATATATATATATATATATATATATATATATATATATATATATATATATATATATATATATATATATATATATATATATATATATATATATATATATATATATATATATAATATATATATATATATATATATATATATATATATATATATATATATATATATATATATACATATATATGTATATATATATACATGTATATATATATACATATATATATATATATATATATATATATATATACATATATATAAATATATATACATATATATAAATATATATATATATATATATATATATATATATATATATATATATATATATATATATATATATATATATATATATATATATATATATATATATATATATATATATATATATATATATATATATATATATATATATATATATATATATATATATATATATATATATATAAATTCGATATAGAAAGCAGTATATATTTTTTAACAATCTAATTCCGAATTCCATAATCACATTTTCATATGTTGTATGAATTAACAATAGTATTTGATTCCAATTTATGAAAAACAGGAAATATATTCAAATATATTCATAAATATTAAAAATATATTTTGAATGGAATGCAAACTCAGATTTTTACATGTCACAATACAGTTAAATACTTGCTTCAATATCAGTAAAAATTACCTGTTTCTTATTATATATTTTAAAATCTTAATTAGAAATTTAATCCAGCAAAAAGAACTAAGTTTAGTTAGTTGCTCATATTTACTTGACAACCTTGTTAGAAGAAGAAAAAAAAACTTCACTGTTGTTTTATAGAAACTAGAAAAACATTTTTTAGCCTCTGCAAAAATATTCTCTTATACTAATCTCTTTAATTATAGGAGTCTTATTTGATATTTTTCTTTTATCTTATTTCATTTGAAAATGAAGGAAACTATTTTTTCTAGGTTGGCAAATAGAACTTTCCTTTCATTCTTCTATTACAAGAGAAAATTCTCGACTTTTATTTACTTAATATTTGAATTAAAGGTAAAAACAAATTGCAATGCTGGAATATTTTTCTTGAAAAAAGATCACAAATCGCGCCTTTTTTTAAAAATGAAATAGCACTTTTCTTTCTTTAAGTATATTATATGTACTAAATATATATTTTTCTGATATAATGTATTACAAATAGTGTACTATAGATGTTATTTAACTTAACATATCAAATAGTGTTTTATGAAACACGCAACTACATCTCTTATATAAATATTAACATTTTAAAATTTAAGTAGTGTCAAAAATAAAATTGTTTCACGTTAAAATAAATTTTTATTTGTAATCCATTCCTCTAACATTTATTCACATTATAAATTCTGCACTTCTGAAAATATTAAACAATTTAAGTATTATTACATTATAAAACAGATATAGAGATTTTAATTAGAATTTGCAAAAATATCTGGATATAAACAAATATACAATTATTTCTTATTCTAACAGTTGAATGAGAACAGCACAGTTTATTGTTAATTTACATACACAGTAAAACTTTAGCAATGTTTAAAGAAATATTATTTAACTACATTTTTATGATACCGCACTTAAAATGCTTATATTTGTAAAATAAATTAGATTTCAAACTATCAACCATTTGACAGTTTGAAATTCAATCATAGTATTAAAACATATTCATGTAAGAACGTTTTGTTTTCTGTACATATGTGCATATTAATATACTGAATGAATTTGAAAAGCATTATACTATTTTCAACGTTATCTAAACAAATTTTTGAAGTAATTAGTTAAAATAAATTCATTAAAATATATAGAATAGAATAATCATAGTTATATGGAACAGTGATTAATGAAAACGATTAGCTTGAAAAGATAACTCCATTTAATGTGTGTATCCTAGATATTATTTTTATTAAAATTAATGAAAAGAAAAATGACATAAATTGTAGTGTATACTTCTGTTTTGCGATGCATAAAAATTAATATTTTAATAAACATCCTTTGAGTTAACGTTAATTAAATCAATCAGTCGTTTATCAAATTAGATATAAAATTAAGATTATATAAACGGTTAGTTTACGAAAAATATTTATTGTAATATTTTTATAATTAGATAAATTTTTAATAATCGTATATTCTCGGAAATTTATTGGCAACTATTTATTCACGTGAAAAATTTAATTTGCTTAAAGATAAAAAACATAACACATTTTTTGCTGGATATCTTTTATAAACTGTAATACGATTTAGTTGTTATCAATAAAATTTATGTGAATTATTATAATTTTTAAAACAATAAAATGTATTATACTCAGTGATTTTAGAATTATTTTTAAGAATTTATAAATATATATTTTATTTAAATATAATTTACAATATTTAATGTCTTAAATAATTTTTGAAAATGTTGAAATTATATACCTTAACTAATACCTCATATAAAACTATATTTAAAGGATATATTAAATTAACAAACAATTTTATACTGAGTATATGAAGTGTATTTTGCTGCAATATGTGTTAACTTTTAAATTTTGGAAACTAGTCAATGTTTAAATTCAGGTAAGTAATTTGTAAATAATTTAGAGTTAAATGGTAAAATTGCTGCTAAAACAAATAATAAAAATAATTTAGTCATTTTCAAGCACTTATTTGTTTTTAAAAATCAAAGAAAAATATTAAAAAAAGAGATTCCCTCATTAATTTATCTCTTTCGCCTTTATGTGATATTATGCTGTCTTTAATTTTAAGGTGCACTATAAAATGGAAAATTAAATTCTCAATTACAGAAATTAAATACGTTATTTCATGTCCACAATTCACTAAAAAGATACTAAGGAAATTTTATGCATTAATTATTAACTTTTTCACAAAAATTCATAACTTACATGGAAATAGTTTAAAGATTTTATAGTATAAACATTAAGTTAAAAATTAGTAAATACTTGAAACAGATTATCTACGTATTTTTAATTGTTGTAATATTTTATTATTTTAAAGTAAACTACTCACATAAATAAAAGTTTCCATATTTTAGCGTTTATTTTATGTATTTATTTAGTCATGTGTTTTTAAGCAAAAAATTAAATTTGAAGTAAGGTAATTGAACGGATTTTCACTTTTCACGTTATTTTTTTTCCACAAGAAATTCATCTAAGTTTTTCACTGTATATTTCATTTCAAGCTTGATATTGCAATTGATATTAATGAAATTTTAATTTTCGATTGGATTTTAAAAGCACTTAACATATAGTTTTATAATTATCACGTTAGCTTTATTTCTTCAGCGATAAAGAGAAGTTGAAAGGAATGTATATCACATTTATGAGGAACTTAAAAAACTAGAGTCACATACATATAACTCATGTAAAGTTAAATAGTAAGACAAAATTAAAACTCAAAATATGCTATGTGTATTTCTCTTTATATTTTTCAGTTATTTTAATTTTTCATTCCATTTTTGATCGAGAAGTATCTTATGTTCAATGATTGATTAAACCAAAAAATTATTATTTAGTGCATTACGTGCATCATATGAGATTGCAATAATCCATTAAAATATCATTTAACATTATCAAAATTTCTAATAAATAGTATTATTTCCTATATAAATTGAAACTGTTCCGAATTTGAAAGGCATGTATTAATTATTCTGATATACAAGACTACCTATTTATGTTTAATATATTTGCTTAAATTTTTAAAATCTCATTCTCTAATAATGATTTTTAAATACTATGAAAGAAAATACAAATTAGTTTATAATTTTATTTCTAATTATTTCGGTAAGTTTAAAGATTAATTTTTGAAGTTGTTTTCAATTTTCTCTTCTGTAGAGAAAACACATTAGTATTTACGAATACTCGTACATGTAGTTATTTGCACATAACATTTCTTATTTAATCTAGTTTTTAAACTGCATTTATAAAATTTGAATTTTTTAAATTAATCCAAATAATTAACATATATCGTATGCTTCCAGTAATTGTATAACAATAAAAAATTTTTTCACAGTTTTAAAAAACATGGTGAGAATTAATAATAAAAGTAAATGGCAATTAAATTTAATCACTTAAGCTATTTTCTTAATTCTACGCAAAGTTAATTTCGCAATTTTGGAAATAGTCAATTATTGTACTGTAAAGTATTATGTATTTTAGCATTCACTTTGAAAAACTAGGACTCTGGAGAACAGGTTGAGGATATTTACGTCATTTTCTTTCATTATTACTGCTTTCTCTTTCCGCTGCATGTAGAGAAAAAACTTTTAAATTGTGGCCAAAAAATGTTGTTGTGGTTTTCTTTGTGGTTATTTTATTAGCCTTTAAATTGTGGTTACCAGAATTTATTCTGGTGAATTAAACATGAAATAAAACTGCTATTCTAAATTTCTCGTACTTAATCATTTAAAGAATTTATTTATTGCTTCTGTTTCAGGCAAATCATCACAAAATGATTTTATTAAACTAAACATTCTACGCCTCGATAAGTCACTGAAGAATCAGGTAAGATGTACAGAAAATTTATTAATGAAAAATTTATAAATATATTAAAATTAAAATAGATGTCCAAGAATTTTTCTAAAGATGGGATTTTATTACCAATTATTATCCAAGAGCTTTTTCTTGACTGTAAGAAGTGTTCTTTGAAATAATATGTAATTAAATCAAAATGCACTTACTCATCTTTCTGTAATGACTAATCAGCCAAATAAAGAAACATTAATTGCCAACAATATATTTAAAAAAAAAATTTAGAAGAGTTTGAGATGCAAGAAAATCTTTCAATGTAATAAATTAAACATTAGTATGTATGAAAAAAAATACGAAAATAACATAACTTTTAGAAAGTCAAACATTATTATTATAAAAATATTGCCTCACGAAAATTTTTCGTTTTTCATTGAAATCTGCAAAGATAAAAAACATAATATTTGATTTTATAAACTAAATCTGAACATGGACTTGTCTAGCTCAGTAAAAAGACAAAGGCATTAACATAAATTTTATTTTTCAGAAAAGTGGTCTAGAATTGCTGGAAGACCATGTCTCTGAATAAATTCGTCTTCATTTGAAAAAGGAGTGTAATAAAATTGTAGAAGAGACATGAGAACGATAATATCTTGGAGCTTTTAGTGATATTACTATATTTAAAGGTGATAAAATAGTTCAATTTTTATGAAGTGATTGTTCATGTTAAATATACATTATTTAAATTCTATGCTTTTTAAATAGTAAATGAATAAAATTTTTTAATTAAAAAACTTTGATAAGCTAAGTGATAAAATTTTGATTTCAGCATAGAATTATATCAAAATATAAAATCATTAACCTTTAACAATAATAATTAACAATTTTTAATCATCAAGCTTCAATAGTAAAAAATGGTGTTTATCATTTTTCCACGAAAAAAATTATTATTTTATGAATTTGATATTTGTAATCTATTTTATGAAAACTGCTTACATACAATGAGAAATGTTTTTAAACACCATAAAAATTTATTTTCAATTGAAAGTAATATTTCTAGATGAGAATAACATTTACATTTAAACTTTAATTTCTTGGTTGCAATTCATATTGTGTTCTCAATGAAGAGAAAAAAAATAATTCAATATCTAAGAAACCCAAAATTAAAAACTATACTTTAAATAATGTTATAACTCTAAGATACTTACATTCAGTAAAACAAAGTTTTCATGTGTGCCTAGGAATTTGAAAATAGAAATAAAATTTGAGAGGTATTGTTGTAAAAAAAATAATATTTTAACATACGATCCTACAATACTAAATTAATATGATTTTAATACATACATAAATTTGGAAGGATGTCATATTAGAACATAAATTAATACAGTTAATTTGAAACAAAATATGACCGTTCTTGTATGGGTAAATAGCAAAAGATAAAAATTTTAATAAAATAATCCATATTTCAGACTTAAACATATTTCGAAATGGTTTTCAATATTTAACATTTTTTACAATTTGAATAATTTGAAAAACCAATGTGAAAACTATTTGCTTAGATTACATTTCTATTATATAACCATTTCTTCCACTGGAAAATATTAATGGTACAGATTTTTAATAATGATGCTGCCGTTGTAGTAATATATATATATAACTGTGGGTGTCAGCGTGGTGAAGTAGCTATTCCCAACGAAACACCCTAATTTGGCAGAGTAATTTACGTTCCTCAGTTCAAAGGACCTCAGTTCAATCATTAAAAATGTATCCTTGTTGGAATTATTTTTATAAACTGGAGGGAGGCAATCTGTAGATAGCGTAAAATAATATCACAACAAAAAATGTCTGTTGTAGATGAGTCTCATTTTTTAACAAAAGAATTCTCCAAAGATGAAGAAGAATCAGATGTTGAAATGACTTGCGGCCAAAATAATTAGGAATGAAGAAGAGAAGTTACTTTCACATTATTCGTCATTTTTTAAGTAATCTTTTTGTTCACTATTTTAAGTAACCTATACTGAGGACTATTTGGTTAATTCTCACTACTAATAACTAATTTTGGAAACTGGTTCATAAAAAATCATGCTTCATGTATTAGTCACAGTAAAATGTAATTTCCCACTGACAAACATTCTTCCTAATTGCTCATAAATGTGATATCATTGTCCTAGTGTGCTAATTTCTGAAATAAAAGAGAATATTGTAACAATCATACTATAAATCATTTATAAAATATAGTGATATTTCATTTTGCAATTTTATTTTAATTTCCCAGTATTATTTCCTTTTATATCAAATTCAGTTTCTTCCTTCTCATTGTAAAGGAATGATTATCTCACATTTCAGAATGTGATTTAATTGCAAAAAATAATGTGTTCTGTTAATTTAAATATATTATTTCTGCATGCATTAGTAAATTGCTGTGTGGTATACATTTTATTGCGTCTAAATCTTTTTGTTTCTTTTTTGTAATTTAAATTTTCCTGTCTTTAAAACAACCAAACTAAACTGTTTCTATGAAACATAATTGTTTGAATATTGCAAATAATTTCGTGAAATGTTCTCACAAAACCTTCTCAGATCTTTATTTTATAAATTGTATTTCTGCCTTTTACATTATAATAAAGATAATAACAGAAATCTTATTTGAATAAGAAAATCAGATAAAGAATATTGAGACAGTTATATTTTCAAAATTTTAATCTTTGAAAGTACACGAGTATCTTACAAACACAAAAGAATCTTTCAAGACATCATTGTGACATATTTATTAGAGAAAAACAATAGTTGTGTATATTTAAAAAAAATCACTTAGAAAACTAAATTAATTACATTTCTTTATAATGAATTAATGCATGTGCAAATGCAAGAAATAATACAAAAAATAAAAGTTTAATTTGAGAAAAATTAAAATGAGTAGACCGAACTACTTTAAAAGTTATTAGGTAATATGTTTTCTCTTATAATAATTTAAGTAGCAACGAAACCAGATCAGATTATTTGTACCTATTTATTAAAATCACAAAAGTTAAATTTTCAGGCAAAAATGGTAATGAAAAATTCTTAATTGTTTTATTCAAGAAAAAATCAACATCTGTTCCTCAACCAAAAATTAAGGAAACATTTACATTCACTATATTTTAGAAAAATTACCTACAATTCAATTTATTTATTCACTTTACCAGATAATTCTCTAAAACAACTACGAAATATGTATTATAAATTTCATTGGGGAAAAGAAAAATCAAGAAGTTTCTTATTTAATGTAATTTATCTGCGTTGGAAATCATACAATTTTTAATTACTCAGATTACTAAAGGTAGCTGGTTTTGTTTAATTCTGTTTGATTTTGCCCTAAGTGTATAATAAAACTGTCAGATTTTTTGACGTGCAGAGTATAAACCCAGTAGAACTACTGAAATTATACAGAAATGATTCTTGTAAACTGAATTCAACGCATATTATAAGAAGGGAAATAACATTTATTAAAATATATAATTGAAATTAAATTTAAATATATAACAAAACTGACCTATTTGGTCGTTTAACAATCACAAAATATTTTGTCTCATTTTCAGTTCCAGAAATATACTAGCATGAGCACAATAAATATAGTTCTTAAACATGGTCACGGTTGCAGTTATATTCATCAATATTTACATAAGTATGAAGACGACCGAATATATCATTTTCATTTCAAACTATTGGCCCCACGGTTGTCTTTGATTTATAATATATTCTATTTATATATTTTTCAAATTTATTTTTTAATAAAGCTATTGTTAAGAAATCTGCTAAGTCAGTTTTTGAATTAACATGTTTAAGTACATACGATTCCTCATTTAGAAGTTTCCAAATAAACAGGTATTTAATGTCTATATATGTTTTGTTTTCATAGATTCTTCCTTATTCTAGTGAAAAATATAGCTGCTTCATTGTAACAAAATTCTATTGGTTTATCACACTGATTCAAGTTTAACTGAGTTATTGATCTTGAAAAACAAATTAAATCTTGACGCTTTTAATCAAAGGCATTGAATTTTGATTCCATACTACTCAATGTAACACAAATTTGCTTAGAAGATTTTCATGAAAATGGAATGTCTCCAAATCATGCAATATATCCACTTGTTGAATGTCTATAATTTAAATTACAACTCCAGTTAGCATCAGAAAAACTTACTAAATCACTATTTTGAATATTAGGTAAATTAATTTTATGGTTTTTAGTTTGAAAGACAATTTAGAATATCAACTATTAGCCAATGCTTTTAATTATATCCATTATTAAATTCAGACATAACATTGACTGAAAATGCTATGTCTGGTCTAGATCTACTTGCAAGAAACGATAAACATCCAATTATCATTCTATAAGGATTTTTTTTCATTTCATTTTCGTCAAGTTCATCTTCCTTAACTTTTCAGGAAGCCTATCATTAAGTTTATAAGGTAAGCTTACAAAACGTTTACATAACTCAGCAAACTTTATCCCCATTTCAATGTACGTTTACTGGTGAAGTAAATTTGAGTTACCGACTGTCTCAAAATTAACGACTAATAGAAATTTGACAGGGCCTAATGCAGTAATGTCTATCTTCATTTGCAAGATGTCTATAGTTTCTTGCATTGCATAGAGTTTTTCCGGATACAATAGCATCTACATATACAACGAGTACAACATTATTTAACTTATATACACAGTTACAGCTATTAACATTTTAAAATTTAAATTTTTCAAAACATTATCCAATTAACAATTCCATTCACGGCCACAATATCATTCATTTGATTAAGTCCGTATATAGCTTTTTTTCAGTAAAAACACCTTAACTTCATTTCCTGTTACTACAAATACAGTTGGTTGTTTCATAAAAACAATTTTTTTTAATTACCGTATAAATGAGCTGCTTTTTACGTCAATTTGAATATGATACCAACCTAGGAAATATACAAATAATATGAATACAAGTTCAATAATAGTAAAATTAACAACTGGTGAGTATGTGTCAATGAAATCAGTACCAGGTCATTGACTATACACTGTGCCACAAGCCTAGCTTTGTATTTCTCAACCTTATTTTTGTCATCTCTCTTAATCGAATATACCCAACTACTATCTATTACTTTTGATTTTAGAGGTGGGTCTACACAAGTTCCCATATATTTCACTCTTTCATGATTTTCAGTTTATCATTCATAGCCTTATTCCATTATTTTCTGTTTGGTGATAACTGAGTTTCGAAGAAAGATTTGGGTGCTTCAATGTTATAGCTTTTATAAGCAAATACAACAGAAATATCATATGTTACTTTACAATCATTGGGTGTAGAAATTTCATTTTTGTTTATATGTTTATCAATTATCAGACTCAACAATATCAGCTTTAAAACTAAATTTATTAGGTTTGAACAAATAATATTTTATCCCAATACCTTTCTAAATCATTCAATGAGCGTAAGCTTTCGTTTTTCTATTTGGAGGATAATATAAAATATCAATTTTATCACTTAATTTTCTAGGGTTTTCAGTTCTCCATTCTGATAAGTTTACTTTAGCTAGATCTTTAACTTAATTTTAAATGTTTCAGTTTTTTCTTCATCACTATCGTTAAATTTTATAAATTTGTGTGGCTTAAGATATAAATTATATTTAACATAGTTCTGTGACCTATTTTTATCAAATACAGTTTCAACACCGTTTTTAGTCACATCAAGTTGTACGTATATGGTTTCTAACATTCTGCGTTCTTTTGTTATCCAGATTCTATACTCCTTTCTGCGAGTTGAATACCCCGCCATGATTCAAATTTTTGATTTTGGTTGTAACTTACTTCTATGAACTTTATGGCAAACAACTTTATGGATGGGAACATAAGGCAAACAACCAAATATTTTTTTAATGTTTAACTGACTGTTTAAATCCACACCAAAGTTTATAATGTGTTTATCTTTTCGTTAATTTGTGTTCGGTATGATTTTAACATGGACATAAAATGTAAGAGCTTCTGTCCATCTAGGTTGAATAATTCTGTCTTGTAACATAGGTCTAACTGCATCCATTCCAGTTGCATTAAGCCTTTCTGCCACACCGTTTTGAACAGGTGTATATACAGATGTGCGTTCGATCCTAACTCCTAATTCATTTCAATAATCTTCAAATTTTTATGAGTAAATTTAAGTACATTATCAGTTTAAACTGATTTTAACTTTACGTCAAGTTATTTTCTGATTTAACCATAAATTGTTTGAAACAGTCAAATACATCTTCTTTACTCCTTAGAGTAAAAACGTTAACTTCCTAGAATAATCATCTATAACGAATGAGAAATATTTGTTACCTCCTGAAATATTAACGGGATCAGATCTCCGTAAGTCCTTGTAAACTTTTCTCTAAAACATTACTTGTTAATCTGTAATAAACTTCAAGTTTGAAGGAGAAGTTCATTTCGATTTCGAAATTTTAATGACTTTGCAATTTTTGACTTTATTAACATCACCTTTTAAGTCTTCAATTCCTACAACAAAATTATTTTTACTCATTTGATTAATTAAAGGTACATTTATATGGCAATCTACGATGTACCAGTTCCGAACTTAAGTTAGAGTAACAAGCAATTTGAAGTTTGGTATAAGCTTTTAATACTTATAATTTACCAATTCTAGAAACGGTCATAAAATCGTGGTTATGATTATATACTACCATCTTATTGTTAGACCAATTACTTTTAAAGCTGCTACATCTAGATTTGCACCACAAATTAAATTTTTTCGGATATTTGGTGCATAGAGAACATTTAAGCTAAAATTTACCTTACCTTTAATATCCTTATAAATTATATCTATATCACCTTTACCCAGGATTTCTGATGCAATGCTTATGTCTCCGAATAGAACATTTGAAGGAGGTGGCAAGGATTTGTAGTTTTTGAACCACTTCTTGTTGTTGCAAAAATAAGATTGACCAGGAACTCGCAACACTTTGCGTTGCATTTGAAAATATTCAAAGATATTTTTTCTCACTGTAGAGGTTTTTAGAAAAACGTGGTTTTCTTTTCTTCTTTTGTCTCTGTTTCTGGAACATTTTACTTCTATATGTCATGTTTTTTCGCAGTAACTACACAGTCTCATAAAAGCTTGCTTTTTCTTTTCTAATTTCGTGACCATAACACTTCCACTGTTTATTCTTTCAGACTCCCTTCTGCTTGAAGAAGACTCTTTATGCTTCCAAATTTTCTTGGATATTGAAGTACATGCATCTCCAACTATATCGAGTAAATTTCAATCCTTTAAGTTTAAATCTATTTGACCAGACATATTAATAAGTTGCTGTTCGATATTATTCTAATTGAAGTCTTTATTTTCCAGTCGGTATAGCAGTTTAGCAAGATTTTCGAATTAAGGTGGCAATCTTCTGCTTAACTGAAAACAAACTAGAAGTTCAGTAATGTATGTTATGACTCCAACCATGGGATCTTAAATATTAATACATCAAAATATTCGCAACAGTCTCCTCTACAAGATTCACTTTGGTTCCAGATATCTCTAATCACCTAAAGTGTATATCAAATACATCACCTTTGATTTGATTATTTTCTATAACTTTTTGTACAAAGTATCCTGATTGTCTCTTTTCCGGGATGAAATATTAAATCAAAGAATTCGTCAACCATCAACGCCAGTTGGACTTTTGAAGTTGGTACTAATTTTTTAATATTTCCCATGCTTCTTTTTCCATTTTCAGTTTGAGCAATTAGAATTTGAAATTTTCTTTCTGTACCTTAATGAATCGTAGTATATGCTCTTGTTTTACGTCATTCATAAGATATCTTCCCTGTTACACACGAATCCTCAGTATATGACGCATCAGTTCCAGCTATAAATTCCCATGAACCTCTATCCATTAAACTTATTTTCAAGACTCGTAACTGAAGTCATTGAGTTTGGAAAAGGCATAATTTGATAAATCTAGATAATCAGGCATTTTGCAGTTACTTACTTTCATCCATTTGACGATACTCTTTTCAGCTCAAATTTCAAAATTTCCACATTTAATCTACCTTAAATATTAGGCAACCTGACTCATAACCTGTCAGAACATTTGACGTGCAGAGTATAAATGCAGTAGAATTGGTTATATTACGCAGATATAATTCCTGTAAACTGAATTCAACACACATATCTGAAGATAGGAAATAACATTTACTAAAATTTATATTGAAATTAAATTAAAATACATAGTAAAATCAACCAATTCAATCGTTTAACAACTAAATAATATTTTACTTTGCCTCTCATAATCAATTCTAGAAGCATAATGGCAAGAGCACAATATATATAGTTTTTAAACATTATCACGGTTGCAGTTATAATGATCAATATTTATATAAGTATGAAGACTATCGAATATTTCATTTTATTTTCCAACAAAAGTAAAGGCTTTTTTATGCATTTCAATAGTCCCCCTTTAAGTTTTCATTCATTGAATTTTAATCGTTAGCGGTCCGTATTAAAACTTAAAGAAAGGAATAAAATGGATACGAAAAGAGAAAAATTACTTAAAAGAATTCTCAAGAAACTCAGAAAACAAAGATGATAAAACTAATGAAGTAACATTTGAATATTTATCAAAGCAGCCAAAAAGAGACACAAAAATAGTTCTAAGATAAAAACAGATTAAATGAAAAATCAGAATATTAAAGAAGATGTTTAGGAGAAAAATTACTTTTTATCTCTCAAATAAAAGAATTAATCAGTGCTGAAAATAAAATTTTAAGTGTTCTGTATTAAGCATTTAAGTAAATACTTAAGGGTTCTTTAGTATTAAAATATTCAAAAAATTTGAGTTAAGCTTACAGAATATAATTATTTGATTAAAAAAGCTATCAGCAAAACCTTGTTTACACAAATATGGGATTAATTAATTTTATTTTACTTAATTTTAAGTGTTTGGTGAATATTAAACCTTAATAAAAATTACTATAAATGAAATAATTTGTTTTAATTAAATTTTACTTTTAATATTAAATAAATAAACGTAAACACACACAAAAACACGCATAATAATTTAAATATATCCTCCTAAGGAATAAAATAGTTACTGAAAGTATGTATACAATGAAATGACATTTAAAGAGTAGTATATGACATAATAAATAAATATAATTCAGTAAAATATTATGCTATAATCTAAGAACCCTTTGAGTCTTTTAATATATTTCAACAAATACTTTTAAATAATATAAATGATGTTTCATTTTCATTGTATCGAGTTATATTATTTTGCTTCAATAATTTTCACTTCAACAACAAGAGTAATTTTTTGATGATGTGAATCTGCAAACAATAAATAAAATCAAATGTTAACATTAAAAGTCAGATTTTTGTTTACATATCAATACAAGCCACAAAATTTATGAATTTATAAGATTTAGATTCCACTGCAAAATATTCTTTTATTGCAAGAAAAAATCTCCTTCACGTTAATTAAAAATTCATGTTTAACATTTCTAATTTTACTTATTATTTTAATATCCTCCTTAGTGAGGAAATCGTATTAAGAATCAAATTACATGATGAAAAGGTAATAAATAGAAAAGAAGCGGCAAATAATTAAAAAAAACTAATTACTTTCATAGGAATTACAGAAAAAAACCATAATTATGAAGGGAATAAATGAATTCAGTTTACATTTATCCTGTTATTAAAATAATTATTTGTGACAGAGAATGAGTATGATGTTATTTGTCGGCTGATAAGTTATTACTTTAGTTGCATCTCATTACTTCTTTTCAGTTCTGCTGCATTCGTTTCTTCATGGAATGTGTTTAAAATTAAGTTAATTTTCACAAAACTTCTAACCTTAAATATTTACTGAATTTTTTGTTCTCGTTGAAGTGTTTGGCAAATGTACATAGACACAGATCCTTGGAAGCTTCTTTTTAAACCAGTATGAATTTAATAATTAGATAAATTAAATATACTTTCAGTTCATTTACTAACAAACTTTTATAAGAAATAATGCAATAATATTTAAACTGTTATTAGCAAGCTAAAAAAATATGTGAATTAGTGTTTCTTTTGCTTTTATATTGTAAATGTTTTAAATCAGAAAGATAAAAAAAATTGGAAAGGTTTTAAATGGTGATTTATAAGCAAAATTATTTTAATAGTAAAAAACACATAACCTTATAATATATTTCAAATTTATATAGATTTAATATTTGCCCTAAAACCATATACTTGAGAATATATTTTTAGTACAGCAAGAAATTTACGTTGGATTGATGGAAGATTCAACTCAAAATATGGAAATTACAACGACACGAGAGATGACTTAATAACACTTTAGTAACTTAAATTAGAAGTAATGTAAGGAGAAATTTAATATATGTATCATGAACGATTAGTTTTGGAAGCATAAGATATGTCTATATTTTGTAATGTTTGAAAAACAATTAAAAATATTTGAGTGTCCACGTGTCTTTTATCATATCGAAACACATGAAATCAATAAAAACTATTTCCATTTAATAAGCTTTTCAAGTAAAAGTTTGTTGCTTGTGTTTATTTCATTATCCCCCATTATCGTTTATATACATTTAAAATATACTCATAATTTAGGGCCTATTTATTAAATGCACTGAACAAAGCATAAAATTAAAAATCAAGAAATCACAAGCAACAAACGCAATTCTATTTTAATGATATGATCCATAACTAAAATTTTTTTTCATTACTTTACTACATTAAATTATATGAATTACATACAATAATATCACAGATACAGTAGTTTTGTTATGTCCATTTGAATGTGTAATTTAATACATCATTTTTTCTGTTCAAAATGAATTCAAATCAATTCAAATTTTTCATTAAAAGATAATTTTATTGCAATTATATAATTCTACCAGAACATCTTTAACAAAAACCAAACATCCCTGGAGACAATGCTACCTTTCTATAACTAACTGATCATACATACTCAATGATTCTCAATATTATTTTTCTTCTTGCAGCAGCAAAAAAATGCAATCTCTCAATTCGACTTATCACTTCTTTGAAATTATGTATTTAAGAATAGAATAAAATTCATTTTTATCTCATTTTTTGTAATTGTGTCCTATTTTAAATGATGTCCTTATAACAACTTAAGATATTTATATACTTTTAATTTCTTCTATTATATTTCAATTCAAACAATAATATATATATATATATATGTCTTGTATTTACATAACATATATAACAAAATTCAGAGGAAGTCTTTAAAAAAACGATCGTTAAGAAAACATAAAAAACTAAATTGTTAATATTTAATATTTTCCTAGCTTTGCAAAAATGTTTATTGATAAAAAAGAATTCCATAAACTAATATACCGCATGCTATCGTGACATAAAGACTTTTGGTTTACACATAATATCTACTTTTATGACGAATGCCCATATTAACGTCCTATAAAATTGGGACATTAAATACATATGAGCATTATGATCACATTAATCCAATACGAGTTGAACTGAGAAAATATCTTTAAAATCGTATTTATTACAAGCAAAATTATGTATATTATAAGCATTGACTAAAATTGTAAATGCTAATTGTCGTTATAAAAATATTCCCTCCAATTATTGTGATCAAATGTTCACTTAATATGAAATCTGATATAATTTCCTTAGTAACAAAATAATAGTGATGAAATGTGAAAATAGTGTTTTGAAGTACAAATAATTTGCTTAATGACGAAAAATACCATAAAACCCTGTTATAGATACATTGGCTTTAATTAAGATTAGTGATAACCACAAATACGATTGTTTAAAAATAAGAATAAAATTAACGATAACGCTAAAATTGAATTTTATTAGGTTATTTATTTTTATACTTTATATAGAAAAGTATTTTATTGATTTAATTACCTGAATGCACGTAATATCCTCTCATTTTAGCATTCATATTAACTTATTAAAATCACAAACATCATGTGACTATAACTAATTCAGTCTGTAAATAAACGTGCAAAAAACTAAATATTCAAATATGCATTAAGATTTAATTAATTCATTAATATTTTAAATAAATAACTGAATACTTTCTTTAAATAAAATTTTAAACTGGTTTTGAAAAATCAATTAAACAATACTATAAATAGCATATATATATATATATATATATATATATATATGTATGTATATATATATATAAAGATAGATATACATATTAGTCAAAAAGATCTCTTGTATTTCAATTACCTTGTTTCCTCAAAATGCATTTTTAAAAAGATCCTTATTTTTTATATGATATCTTGACTTATTTTTATCTACGGTGAACTGTTTCGCAATGATGCAAAGATCTTAAAATGATTCTTAGAAGTATTTTACGATATGTGAATTTTTCCATATTGAATTCGCCATTTTATATTTGTATTTTTCCATTTTCTACCATACTGCGAAATCAAGGGAATTCTTAGGGAAAAATAAATTGTAAAGTAGTCCTTCGAATGTAATGTAGGGGAAAAGCAGGATGAATGGAAAGCTAATGAGGTAGTTAACATACCAAAAGGAACTCTTAAAAATTATTCACAAATAAACTTTTTGATGATGAATTTATTCTAAAAATTTTTGAATAGATGCCATTTCTGAAATATTTGACTATCATTGAAAAGCCGTTATTTCGTAGAAACAATTTATCTAAGGTATATTGGGCTGGAAATATCAGATATAATTCAATCTCTTTTAGGTTTTTTGAATTCCTCTACGTGAACTCTTATGCCCCAAATTAAATTTTGAAAAAGTTCTTAATAAAAGAAAAATTGGAAGAATTTGATGTTTACTGAAATACATAAAAGTACATGAAAACCATACAAAAGCAAAGGTGTCTTTAAATGATGATGGAAATTAATTTCTAAAAAATTATTTATGAGAAATAAATTATATACTAATGAATGAAATATATAAACAAGCTATCAATTATAAATAATATAGGAAATTGATCGGCAACTAATATATATTAAGTGTTTTAGCCTATAAATTAAAAGATTTGTTTTAATGAAAAAAATATAATTTAAACATTTATTGAAAGGCATAATTATAACATATTTAGTTAAAATCCAAAGCATCTTTATATTTAACAAATAAAAATAAATATAAAGATACACCTCACAAAATATCTTAAGTTTTTTTTCGCTAGTGCCACTCTTCTTTTATGAACTATATTCATTAATTTATTTAGATATAGATACTTAGTGTCTTGATATAAGTTAACTTTATATTTCTCAATATTATTTTTATCTTAATGAAAAATCTTTAGCTCAATATGTTAAAAGGGTTATTCATTTTTCAATTACATATATCTATTAATTTGTTGAAGTATTTATTATTTGAGAGATTATTTTGTTACATTAGATGATTTATCATCAAAAAAAAAATTCCGATTAGAGTGATATTCGCTAAGAATAAAACATAATTTTACAAAAAAAAGGAAAAAAATGAAATATTTATTTAAATTAATTGCAAAACTTGTTGTACATAGTAATAATACGTGACCATAAAAAATTCACTTTCTTTCTAAAACGCTATCAACTAAATAGAAAGTTATACACTTACAAAAATATTTCGGGTATTTTTTTTTCTTTTTAAATTTCTAAACTGTGTTACTGTATCGTTATTGTTACTATAATTAATCCAGCAAAACTATCTTCCGGGTTAACATTGAAAATATGAAGGTGTTGAAAAAGCTTCTGCTTAAGTATGAGTCTAGGAATATGATGAGGATTTAAATAAATCTAAATAACTACAATTATACGTTCCCAAGTTGATATTCAAGACTTTTGGAACCAAAATTGAAGTTGCTGTCAACCAGGAGGAATGAGGCAAAGCACAACAACAAAACTTTTTCTTAGTGAAACCAATTCAACGAAACTTGATAATTATAGAAAAGTCATTAAATTTTAAGATTCCTGCATACGTAAAGATTTCTTCGTTAAAGTAAATTACTATGAATTGAATGAAATTCAAAGGATTCTTTTCAACACAAAAGTGTCAGTACCTACACAAATCAATTTTCTCTTTCCTGAGAATTTAATTTGCATTGAAAATATGGGAGGAAAACTTACATTCATAAAAAATTACAATAACATAAAAGTTTTATTTTCTGATGTACCTATTTGTGTTTCTAGTGGTAAATTAAGTTTGATACTTTTTATATGTGAGTTGTCAAGGATTTTTGTTATTTTATATCCTCGGTTATTTTGGCATATTTGATTAATTGTATATAACTTAGATTTTTTAAAATAGGGAAACATTTCGAGTTTTCGATAAATATTTTTGTAATCATAGTAACACTGGTATCTTACCTTTAGCACTTCGAAAATTAAGTCATCAATTACATTCATTGTTACTGAGTTCAACAAAAGGGTATATGTGTATTATGTGTATATATATATATTTGTATGTATATATATATATATATATATATATATATATATATATGTGTGTGTGTGTGTGTGTGTGTGTGTGTGTGTGTTTGGAGAAAGAAGAAACAATGTAAATAATTAATTAAAATCGCTATACTGAAAAGGGAAAGGAAAAAACTCCATGTATATAAATTTGTTTTTAATCTCAACAAGAGATAAAGAATAAAAATAATCTTTGCCCTTACACACATATTCTCTGCTGTATAGGATGTGCTATTTTTGCAATCCTCATCTTTTATTCATTGCAAATACTTTAATTTGTTTTCAGTCTGTAAAAAAAAGTTTTCGATATCCTTTGGGAAAAGAAACTTTTAGCTTGAAAAAAGTCACGTTTTTTTCTTTAAGTAAATGATATCAATCACACAAAACTTTTAAAATTGTATCATATTTTGTATAAAAATTTACATTGTCTCAACTTGTTTAACATAAAGGAACATTTATGAATACTTAGGTGAATTTTTGCTTTTATTTACATCACCAAAAGAAAATTATTCATTGTTACTTCTAGAAACATTTCAAACTTATGTTTCTTTTTATTATAACAAACAAGTAAATCATTAAAATTTGCACCCTTATTTTAAAATTAAAAATTAAAAACATTTTTTTTCAAATCAATATGCATTTAAAGTTATTTGTTAATTAAACCTAAATATATTAGAATGAAACAAATTCAGTTTGCTCACGTCACTTAAGTACGCATTTACATTATATAATAGAATCATAACATTAGTTTTATGAACCGAAAATCACAAATATCCAAAACAATTTAGTAAAAAAAATATCGCCATATTTTGCATAGAATAATACATATTATTCAACATAAATGTAAAATAAATGGCATAATAATAAATATTCTAATTAACAGCCGGGTTTAAAAAATGCTATATATATACATATTTATATCAATACAAAGAGAAAAAGGGAGATAGCTAAATATTCTAAATTGTAAAATTAATGTGTAAAAACATTCCAACACAAAAAATATTTTTGTTATGGGGTATCATGCATCTACTAATATATACATAATATTATATGCTTTAAATATAAAGCAAATGTGTGATATCTCATGATTTATGATATGATATTAATATTATGTTATTAAAATATATTTAATCACTATTTTCACTTAAATACTTTTAATAATTTAAAATAATTAAACAATGTTTAAATCCAGTGTTGACGACTTCAAATAAAACAAATGATAAAGTTACTATTTAGGCAAATGCTCTCTACAACTGAGTAATAGAATACTCATATGGGAAAAATGATGTTTTTAGATGTGAATTATATATATATATATATACATATATACATATGTTATATATATACATATATATACATATATATATATATATATATATATATATATATATATATATATATATATGTATGTATGTATGTATGAATGTATGAATGTACTGGCAAAAATGTTGATTGATGTCAAAATACCTGTCTAGTTAGAATACAAACATGAAAATATATTTATATACCAAAGCATGCATTATACAAAGATAAAAAAATTGAATTTCTTCTTCACTTTTGATTTTAAAATGAGATGAATTAATAACTAATACCGTGAAATTTTTATTACTATTCATTTTTGATAACGTGTGAAGGTATTTTTCATTGAATATAAAAGATTTTAAGTGAGAGAGAGAGAATTCTAAATGAGAATATCTGTCTATAATGTATTTCTGTCATTATGATTTCATAAACAAATTTTAATGAATTATTATAATTATAAATTGAAATGAATTGAACAAATTATCTTTCAAAAGCTCTTAAACAAATTATCTTTCAAAGCTTCAAGACAAACCATCTTTCAAAAGCTTTCTCTTTTTTTTTTCTTTTTTTCTTGTAAATTTTAGTTGTATTTTATCAATAACACAATATTATTCATTTGGATTCAATATCTTTATTAAAGGCTCAAAATATTGTATTTATTTATCAATTATTAGTTAAAATAGTACATTTTTACATAAGTTAAATTATAAATTTCATCTAATTATTATTTTAAAAAATTGTATGTTTTATAACATCTATATCTCAAAAATGTAAATGCATTTTCTCCTTGTATATTCTGGATAAATTATACTTTCCCTTAATTACTTACATTATTTTTACTTTGGTTAAATTATCCAATCTTTTTCGCAAAGCATGCGACGAAATCTCTTTTGAAATTTTCATCATATCTTTAGGGAAAGAAAATCATATTTTTTATTTAGGAATTATAATATTTGAATACAAATAAATGTTGATCAATCATCTTCATATAAAAGATAAAGTGTTCTTTTCGATAATAAATTATATTTCGCAAAAATAAAATTTCAGATATTTTGTGCATGTTACTTCAGGTACATGTGTAAGGAATACGTATCTCGTAATAAGCTTTGTTATTTGTTTTATAATCCCTTTTTAAATGTTACTAGCATTTGTGATTTAATAAATAATTTGTTAAAAATAAAATATACTTGATGTTTACGAGATATTTTATTGTTGTTGCATTATCCCTTTCGTAACAGCACTAGACGAGGTCCTTAACGTTAAACATACCCAAATACTATTATTATCAAAGGATTATCTTATAAAGCCTGCTTGCTTAGCACTAGGCATTGAAGGATGTATTCTGTAAGTAGCTTGTTTAGAAAAACAGTTGGTACAGGTCTGGAAAATTTTGGACTCTTTAGAAAATTTTAATGATCTGAGATGACCACTTAGAAATCAGGCGTGAATAGTTTGTCCCTGTCTTTTAAATTCATGCCGCAGACCAACAGCCAGAAGTCCAACACCGTTTGGAGCTCTGGCAATTTTTTCCATGAATAAAGCTATAGAGATCGCCAGGCCTATCTTCGACAGCTTCAGGGACACTTAAGGTTGTCGTACATACTTCATGAATACGATGTCATCAAAGAAATGAGTCTGTGAGCCTCACGGACGAGAACACTGATAGTGCTAGATATGTTTCAGTTTATATCAGTTTAACTACTTTCTATTTATTAGAAATTTTTGCGAATTAATATTTATACCAAATATCTTGAAAGTTAATAATTTAAAATTATTATTAAAATGCAAAAATGAGGGAATTTTTTTTTCTTTAAATGTAAGTATCATCTTGTAAGATAACGTTTATCACTGAATAAACTGGCAATGAAATGACCCTGCTTCGGTTTTCGTTGAAAATTTATCCATATAAAATCATCACTAATGCTGTTATTAGAGAATTAGGATTAAAAATGGCGTCTTTTTGACTAAATATAAAAATAGTTTTTTTTGGGTACACAGCCTCATGATGTCTTGATTAAGGCGCGGAATCATTGAGAAAAAGTTATACAACATATATCTAAAATTATCTTTTAGGACCATCAGCAAGTTTTATTATTTAAACATACCAAAAATTTGCCTTACAAATCATTTCTTCGAATTTGAGACAGTTTGAATAATAACCGTTTTATATTCATGAGTTAAAATGAAAACTAACATATATTTTAAGATTACTGTAAGAACGCAAAAAGAAAATAACTTGTTTCCTTCATTATTTAAATTGCTGGTTAAGAATCATGTTAGAAAATTGGATTGCAATCTATCTTGATTTGGTTTTGTTTGTTTGTCCATCAAAGACGATATCTTTCACATGAGGACTAATTAATAATGTTATCGTGTGTAAGATTAATTTAACAGCATTTCTTCCACATGAGGCCATGTACAGTTTAAAGTTAGTTCAAAACATCAGTTCCCAAGATGGGATTTGAATCCAGGTTTGTTAAACCAATGATGATACCATTAACCATTTTGTTGCCATTTTGGCTACCATCTCTCTTGATCTCTCATCAACTGAAAGCATCACATAAATGGTAACGATTGATATTTAATATCCTCTCCACTATGGATGATGTTATCATATTTAGAATTGAAATTGGATGAGAGCTAGACTTGTGAAAGCGATTGAATCTCTTCTTCATTCTATGTCCAGATGGTAAATTCCATTTATTGCTGATAATAGAATTCTCACTGCCTAGATACATATCTTTTTTCCATGCTTCCAAGCATCTGAAATATTAAATAAATTTATTCACCCGAAACAAGAACCTGTTTTATTCACTTTTTAATGAGGTATTAAACTTTTTAGTGAAATGGTATAACACCATTCTTCTTATACTGAATACCATGGTAATCCATTCCGTATATCTACTTTTGTAAGTTCTAATTGTGTATTTTCCTTACATATGAGTTATTCATATAAAAAATTATTGCGAATGCTTACAGCTGTGAAAATATATTAAGGTATTTTGCTTCTGATATGCATCCTTATGAATGAAATAAATACTGCTTGTAACAATGATTTCAATGATTTTCTGATGGTGCCATATATGAGGGTTACTCTGAAATTTTTGAGATACGCGTAGAAGAGAATTTACAAAATAAAAATAACGGTTTAATTTTCAAATACAAAGTAATTTTAACACAGAAGACAATTTTTTACTGACTTACTTCAACTTGTTTAGCGTAGAACAAATTTTAAACAGACGAGAAAATGAAGTTGACGCAAGAACATTTTCACGCTATGATTTTCTACGATTCTAAAGAAGGAATAATTAGGAAGAATGCGTTGAACGGTTTCAATTAGCATTTGGTAATAAATTTCCAGCTCGTGCTACTGTATTCAGATGGTTTAGTGAATTTACAAGAGGTCGCAATTTTCTTCAGGGTGAAGAACACACAGGAAGGCCGCGTCGGCAGTAATCCCGGCTAATATGTCTGCCATACGAAAAATGTTAATGGATGATAATCGCTGAACCTATCAAATGATACAGAAGGAACTTAAAATCAGATCCACAGCAATACGGAAAATCAATCTCGATGAATTGCGTATGAAAAAAGTAGTTTGCCGTTGGGTTCCCAATAATCTAACTGAATGTCAAAAAGAGGAGCATGTCAGAATCAGTAAAGAAACTCTGAAATTGCTAAATAGTGGTAGTCACCTCATCATTTCTAAAACTGTAACAGGTGATTAAACGTACATGTCGTTTTTTGGCGTTCCAACACGTCAAGAAGCAAAGTATGGGTCTTTGAAGATGATCCCATGCCGACAATGGTGAAAAAACAATGCGCACTGAAAAAAGTGATGTATGCCGTTTTCTTCAGAAGTACGGTATTGGTCAAAGCCAATCCCGTACTTCTAGTTCAAGTTGGAAAGACAGAAGACAGTGATAGCAAATTGGTATACCACTAAATTTCTTCCAGAAATTCTACAAGAACTGAATGTTAGGGGGCTAATGCTTCACAATGACAATGCATCTTCACATACAGCCGGATTAATACTTGAGTTTCTTAAACAAATTAAAGTGATCGAACATCCGCTGTATTCATCTGACCTAGCTATGCGCGACTTTTGGTTATTCTTTTGTCTAAAAAAGAACTTACGTGGACGTCGTTTTCATTCAGAAGAAGGTATTGATGTGGCTATAAATGCATTTTTTAAAATCTATTCCAAGAAATGAATAGCTTGATGCATTTAATCTGTGTAACATTCGTCTACAAAAGTGCATTGATGCTGGAAGAGAATACTTTGAACGCACCTAAAATTTTGTAAGTATAACTTTAAAAACATTGTTGTATCTCAAAAATTTCTGAGTGAACCTCATATTTATAAAATAACTTGCAATATCATTTATATCTTCAAAGAATGCTTTACACACTTATTTGAAATTCGAATTAAATTAAGCTATATCTGGTTAATATATGTGATAATTTTATGCTTAAGAAATGTACAATAGTAATTTAAATTTATGTACGCAAAATGATATTAGAAAACAGCATTCTCTTAAAGGTAGAAATTTGAAGTTTCATGTGTAATGTAAAGAAATTATAAAAAATAATAATAATAAAAACCAAGTGTTATTATACTCAGATTTAAAAGATCAGTCACACAAAGTTCAGTCACACAAATTTATAATGAACTTAATGATTTATTGTATCACAATACTTAAAAAAATATCCGGATTATATTTATTTTGTAATTGCACAATTCTTTAAAAGATTTCTGAAATTAGACAATTTCTTAAGAATAACTGTACATTTTTACTAGCTTAGAAACTTTTGAAATATTTATTTTTATAAAGTATCAAAAAATGTTCAATTTTTTTCTATTGTAACTAATTGTTTCAAAGTTAACTTTATTTCTTTATATTGCTGGATGTTTCATGTATTTGTTCTTCTTTTATGTTTAAGAGTATAATTCTCTTAAATTTAGCATAGAATGTTGAAACTTGCAAAACAGTTCATGCATCATTTATGAATGTTTTCGAAATATAATTTGCGAAAAAATAATTTATTAAATTTGAAGCAATAAGATTAAATCAAGAAATTATTAAGTAGTTTAAAAAAAGCATTAACAAATTTTATTTGCATCGTTCTGATTTTAATATACAATGAATTTGTAAAATTTTGCTTATTTCTTGCTTCTCTAATTCGTATTCATTGATTATCAATTCTATGTAAACATTTGCATAGTAGAAATACGTATATACAAGCATTAACTATGAAGGTCATCATATCGTTTCAATTTTACGAAGTATCAGTCGAAAGTTTTGATTGATTTTTCATAAGAAGCAATAAATTAAAAAAAAAACTTCTTTCAAAAAATAGAAAAAAATAAGTAGTAAGATTGATCTATGTTATGATAACTATTCTACTAAAAATTCTAAGAGATTTTAACAAACTATTAAAATTAAGGAATGGCTTTACAGATCATGATAAAAAGTAAAATGAAAAAACATTCTTTTTTAAAAATTTTTAAATACTTTAATGTAAGAATAATAAACATATGATAAATCATTGTCTTTTAATCCAAAAGTAAATGTATATTTTACTTGAAAATTTTTATTTTCATATTTAATGTCCTGAGTGTATTTTAACTTCCATAATTTTAATACATTGATATGACGCCAAAAAGTTTATACAAATAAATGTAATAAAAATATTGGCCTTGAAAGTAATTTCGTTTTCTTATATTAATTTAAGTGAATGAATTTTTAATAAGTTTTTATTTTTAATCAATAATATAAAAATCACCTTTATTATTAACTAACTTTTGCTGCCAAGCGCTCAAATTTTCAATAGCAAATTGATAAAAATCAATTGCTCTTTGTGTAATATAAATAACATAAATGGTATCCGGATTCATATTAATTAATATAAATTGAAATATATCGAGATGGCATTTTGAAAATTATCCGAATTTCCAAATTTTATTGCCATTAAAAATAATTATTTAGAGATCGTAATAAATAGAAAGCAAAGAGTGAGATGTCATGCTAGTATGATGCACGAGTCAGCACCAATTCATTATTTTTTTTTAATTTATCCATCCCACTTCCTTAGTTGTTTCTAGTGTTCTTGCTCAATGCTGTCTTTCATTGTCGTTTTGTAAAATTACGTCTTTCTGTTTACGATCAACTTATCCCTTTTAGTTAATGAGTGATTGATTTTTTTCAACTGTTCATAATAAAGGTCTGCAAATCTCAACAAATTCTTAAGTTATTATATAGGACCCAATATTTGTCTCTGGGGGTTAAATGTACAAATATCGGTTCTGTTGGTGCTTTTAAAGTAATAAGTTCCTCTGATAGATTGGTTGGCTTTACTAACTATCTTCGGGTATATTATGGGCGGCCCAATCACCTCCTTTGATTTTTTCCCCATTCTACTGTAAATATTCCTAGATAATCGATAAAAGTTATTCTTGAGTTGTTTGACATGGATTTGCTTCCATTTTTGCCCATGATATGCTGTTGGTCTTTCTGATCAACAGGAGTCAGAGAGATCAAAAGAAATGGATCTGAACTTGAAGAACTATTTTTGGTATTTACGAAAGTCATATGCATATGGTTAAACATCGGAAATATTTTTGGTATCAAATAGTTGCATGAAACTAATAAAGCATACAATGCATGATATGCTCTTCCGTATATGCGGATTTCATACAAAATTGCAAAAAAGTTTAATAATGAATTACTTAAAAGCATAATAAGCTTCAAATTACTTTGACTGGACTTCAAGATACAAAATGAGCTGACAAATGACAGTAAAATATTTTCATGAGCAGAAACGATATTACTTTTCATTCCTACTTTTGTGGGTAGTTAAAGTAATTTTAGGTAATTTTTAATATGTGTAATATTTATAATTCTCATATTTAATGTAAGCTAATTTATTACAAATTTCAAATATAATTTTATATTTTACATACTTGTTTTACAAGTTGGAAATGAAATACATTATAATCTCATTTTAACTAACACATATCAAATGAATATATTCAACTAACAAATTTCAGTTTTCATAATAGTTTTGTAAATTTCATTATACAAAATAAAAAAAATTGATTCATAGAAATTCGTGTTAATATTTAAACTCATTCGTAAAAGTTAAAAAATAGAAAACCTAAATATCTCATATTAACTTGTGAGGCACACAAATAAATTTAAATTTTTTTTGTCTTGTGCCAGCTAGGCTGACAATATGAGGTGCGATGCTCCCCTTATTCATACTGAAGCATATTTGGTATGGAGTCCAACTGCTTCATTACACACACATGCCATACGGACACGTTTATAAGGTAAGCAACCATTCACACCTCATTCATACACAGAAAGGGACAAAAACAGGATAGATAGAAAGAGAAAGTACACCCATGTCTGTACCAAGATTCGAACTCAGGACCTTCCTATCCGCAGTCAGGCACTCTAACCACTGGGCAGGGTGGTCGGCATAATTTTTCTTGAGTCTAATATATCGTTGTATTTACTCAGCAAAATACTTTCTGTATTTTCGAAATTTATTTATTTTTTTAAATAGTAAATAAAATGTTACATTCTGTAAAATATTTTGAAAAGGAGATATTGAGATTATTATCGAAACTTACATTGCTATACAACTAATAAAGCGAATAACATTTCTTTATCTTTAGGTGTGATTTCAAATAATGGTGATTTCTATCTTCTGTTTAAAAAAAATTCTATAAAGACAGTAAGTTAAATCAACAAAATATTTATTCATCACTTTGTTGCAGAGAATAAATAATAAAGTTGTTTTAATCACCATTATTTGTATGCGTTGTCATGGAGACAATAAATATTATTTTAAAATTCTACTTTAAAAATATTATGAAAGAAAACTGTGATAAATGTTTAAGGTTTTATTATAAGTAAAGTTCTTATATATAATTTTTTTCTAAAATTTATAAGTTGTAGCTAAACATATATATGTTACATTGAATGATTTATATAACACCTGAAAGTTAAAAATATATAAATGTTTACAATTTCATATGCAATAATATAATGAATTATAATTTTTAATTGGAATACATTTTATTTCAAACGAAAATGAATGTCAAAATACTTAATCTAACAAGCTTTGTTTTTAGAAATGAATACAATCAATAATTTATAACAATTTTTTACTATTTGATTACATTTTATTTTTTAAATTGAATATATTATAAGTTCTTACCTAATATTTTGCTTTTCAAAATGTGCATAACTATATCCAATTATGTTTTATTTTTTATTTCGGATACATTTAATTTCCAAGTAACGGAACTTAAAAATATAAATTTAATACTCATATTGTTTCTTAATCAAATAATAAAGAAACATGATAATATAGCCTGAAATATAAGTGTATATGAAATCTTTTAATATAACCTGTAATGTTTTTGTTTTTACTTTTACGCTGGCGTGTTATTAATCATAAATATATGAATTCAATTCAAAAATTTAGTATTAAAATATGACGGCTCTAAAAAATTAATTTTACTTCCATTGTTGTTGTTTTACATGGAGAATTTAATGTTCATTATTTTGTCAAATAATTTGCTAAGATATTTTTCTAAAAACCACTCTATATACAAGGTGATATATTAAATTTATTTTTAATTACTTTTTAAAGTATAAACTAAGAACTAAGTTTTAATTTTATTACATCAAAAAAGTTTTAAGTTAAAAATTAAATGCTTATGAGAAATATTTACGTAAATAATTAATATTTTTGAAATGCCTTAATAGATTTAACATTTATTAATAGATATAATGTGTTTATTGATTTATAAACAATTTGTTATCCGTATTGAAGTGCATTATTTTTGTTTTAGAAATTCCTTTAACATTTCAATGAAAGACAAAAAATATACAAAATAAATTATTGATAATCCATAAAACAAATTTATAATTTTCTAAACATGTTTGAAAAATTCGATTTTAATATGCTGAAATGTGAACACGAAATGATTATTTTAATACTCTTTAGATAAATATTTTAAGGAACATTATTTTCTGAATTTGTAAATTTGCATGGTAAGCATAAAAATACTATTAAAATTTTGAATTTAGCTTAATTTTTCCATGATTTTTATTTTACAGAAAATGTGAAATTCATTTATTTAAACCTTTCTAAGAATAAGTTTTAGAAAAAAATATATTACTTTTGATTACTGAATCAGAAAAGCCAAAATCTATTGGCAGGTAAAAAAGTAACACGTAGTA